>CANYBF012186727.1:0-13898 GCA_948192965.1 Dalechampia spathulata
ACACAATTATTATATAAATATGCTGAAAAACTTATTCATTAAATGCACATCTCCAATTAAATACAAAGAAATAATTGTTCATAGAAAGAACATTATAAACATACTATTACAGTTGCATGGTTAATAGTATATTTCTATCAAAGGGGTTGTGGAATATTAATGTATTATTTGTATAGTCTTTATTTTTATTATTACTTAATTATTTGTTATATATAAATAACATCATATTTTTATATTCTTTAAATACACATAATAAAATTAACACATTTTTTTCTCTCTCAATCCTTACTAGAAATTTCATTATTGTTCTTGTTTAAGACCTCTCAATGCATGAATCAATATCTTATCCCAAGTAGGAATATCTTTCTTTTCTTCTTTCATTTGTTTGTTATACGTGAAATTTAACTTTCTAATAAACATTTATTTTTCTTTTTTTAATTCTTTACCAACCTATTCAACATCTATTTACTTGATTTTTTGATGTGCTTATATTTTTTTCCTTTCAATTCTTTTGAATTGTTATGAATATTTTTGAATTAATGTAGTTATTTTATTAGATTTTCTATGTTTGATTTTATATATATGGTATATATAAACAAATTTGAGTATATATATTTATATATCATAAGAATCGATTGATAGATAAATATCTATTTTATATATCTATGATATATAAATATATTATAATAGATATGTGTATTTCTTAACATACATCATATAATATATATAATAGATATATTTATATACTATAAATATCATTTAAAAACTAAACAGTAAAAGATAAAACAAGAAGTAACAAATTTTCAAAGTAAAAAACATAGCTTTACTGGTAAAAATATATTAGCCTTTTATGAGTTTTTGCAATTTTAGCTAGAATTTAAATTTTTACAATAATATCAAAAATTGAGAAATTATTTACATTAATAGCTAGTTAATATAACTAGTCAAAATTAAGTATATATAGTTGCTAATGTTTTTTTTAATATTATTATTGATACATTAATATCATATATATATATATATATATATATATATATATATATATATATATATTATATTTGTTATTCAAATCTTTTAAGTATTTTATAATTTCGTTAAATTTTAATATATTTTATAAATTTAGCCAACATTTTAATTTTTGATAAAAGCATTTAAAATTTATTTTTTATTTTAAATCTAATTTCGAATAATAACATAAATACAACAAACAATTATTTTAAAATTTTTGACATTTGACAATTCAAAATAATAATTAGTGTTTACATATATATGTTTATATTAAAATTTAATTTAATTATATGTAATTTATATGTGTATAATATAAAAATATATATAAATAAATATTAAATCAGAAAAAAATGAATATTTATATTAAAATAAAATTCTTTTAGGTTAAAATTGGTATTTACATGGCAATAAAATTATAAAATTAATATTTATATTAGAATGTAATTTTAATAATTTATTTTTATATTACATCTTTAAAAGAAATATAGTTTAAAATTTGTTTATCTTTATTCCTTCACGTATATAATTATAATATGATATGATATAATATCTTATTGCTACATTAAACTTGGAAATAAGTATGGAGAGAAAGGTACAAAAATAAAATGCTAACATTTTTATAAATAAAATTATTAATTAAATCATTAAATTTCAAAAATATTATTAATTTATTTCAAATACTATTTATGGTTTATTTCTAATTAAAAATTTTCTTATTTTGGGAGTTGTTCGTCTACTTCTTTTTATAGATAAAAAACAAAGAAAGAAATCTTAACTGGATCTTCTTCTTCTTTCTTCGTAACAAAACATAATAAGCAAATCAGAGTGAATGGCAGTCTGCAGTCAAAGCAATTGGCTGCTATTGAAAAATTCCAATTTTCATGAAGATGGTCTCATTTTGACCAATTGATTTTCCATCCCCCCTCGAACCCTTCCAAAGAAACTGTATAATACCCTCCAACACTTTGGACTTTCTATGAATTTTCATAACTTTTTTCTATTATTATAAAAAAATTCATCTCATTCATATTTTTATTTCATTAATCAAGTCAATTAATATAAAATATTTTTTTAGTTTTATTTTTTATAGATTTTAATAATCTATTTTGCACATGAAAATAATCCATATAAATATAAATAAGTCTAAGCATTGTTTGTTTCTTTTTATCCCAATTGATGATTCCAATTGTTGGCACTTCAAATAGAATGTTCTAGATTTTAGCAAATATCATAATTTTTTAATTATTTAATTCATCTACTAATCATAACTTATTTTCATGTAAAATAAAATATTTTATATTATGATGTTTATTGTTTTAATGATTTAATATATTTATTTTTTAATTTTAATAATTATCGTTCTTATTAAAAAATAATATTGAATATTACCATAAATTTCGTTTATTCAAATTGGAATTGCTACCTTACTTAACTTCTCTACAATAAATTCACATATATTACTATTCATATTTTAAATTTATTTTAATTAAAATTATTTTTATATTATATTATATTTATGATATGCTATATTTATATTATCATCAATTAATTAATTATATAATATAATAATTCAAAAATTAATTTTAATAATCAATGATTTTTCAATAATATAGAATGAAATATATATATATTATATTATAATTCAAATATAAGAGGGTGTTTAGGTTAGTTTATAAGTTGGTTAAATATTTTATTATATTATCTCTATTTAATTATAAAATTTCATACTTTATCTTTATTTTTAATTATTTCTAGTAATAAATATATTTTAATAAAATATTAAAATATAACAATATTCAAAATATAAATTTAAGCTCTTCATATAAATTAAAAATATTCCATGAAAAAAGAATTTAACATATATCATTATTTTGATGAAATAATTATATGTTATTTTAACCATTTTAACAATAAATCTACCTATAAGCTAATTTTTATCAAACATTTCATTTATTTATTAATCACTTATAAGTTTTTTAATCAAATATTTAATTACTTAAAAATTTTAATGTATATAAGCTCAAATGAAATATTTATAAACCAACTAAGCTAAATGATCCCTGAAATTAACTTTCATGCATAAACATAAATATAATATAAAATTTAATTTAATTTAATTTAATTATAATATTTTAATTAATTTATTCTGTTCATATCAATACAATTAAATAATATATAATAAATATATTAATCCACCACTAAAATCATATCTCGTATTTAACCAAAAAAGGATAAAATTTTCATTAATAATATAATAATTGATATTATATACAAAGTATAATAGTTCAATTAATAATATATCTTAATTTAATTTAATATAATTATAACAAAATTTAAAATTTAATTTGATAGAGGATTGAAACGTTTTGCTTATAAAATTAGCATTTATTATGGAAGAGATTTTACAATAAATATATATAATTTTTAAAAAACAAAAAATATTTAAGTGAAACTAATTCCAATAAATTTCATTAATTCATTTAAAATAATGAATAATGAATTTGATTCCAACTTGATTTCACAATAAATAAATGACAATTGATTGCAAACATGCTCGGAAGGTAAAAAAAATTATAAATTATATAAACTGAAATTTAAAATATAAATTATATACCATTTATAGTTATGTAAATTTACTAACACAAAATTCAAAAATAATTAATTATTTCACTAATTAACCATATCGTTTGTTTAATGAATGCTTTTTTAATTGATTCATCATTAATCATGTATTATTTTAATACAAATTAATAATTATTATTATTTTAATATGAATATACTGCACAACATAATTCTCATTGTAAGTATTTCATCCAACTTATTAGTGCATATTTTATATTTAATTTAATTTAATTATATGTAATTAATAATATTATATTAATTTAATATAGTTATAGTGTTTGTATTGAAGGAAATTCTTTCTATTAATTTAATATTTTTATTTGTCCCTTTCATTTGTACATATTTTCTACTGTAAATATGTCGAATTATTCATAAACTATATTTATATTTTGATTCAATAATTTATTAAAAAATTAAATTTAAGTCCAACAACAATTAAATTATTAAATTTAAATTTATAAATTAATAAGCTTATTACTAATTTAAATAATAACAATTGAATTTTCAAGGTGTAATTTCTTTATTTACAATTACATAAATATAAATATATCATTTAAGTTTGATTTTAATATAAAACATAAAACCTTCACATTATTATAATTCTACTTTTAAAAGTTTTATTTTATTTTTAATTTATATTTATGAAATTCAAATAAAAGTTAATTAAACTTGTCATGCATAAAAAAAATCAAATAATTATAATTGAATCCGAATCAAAGTCATTTACGTGTAGAAAATAATTATAATTAAAGGATTAAATAATAAAAAAGAAAAATAATAATAAAATATGAAATAGTTAACCTCCAACTATTCTTGGGAGGTTGGCAACTTGGTCTAGGAGGCCGCTGGATACCATGATTTACCCTCCCTCACGATGCTCGTCGGGTCGGGCGGTGGGGGCCCTTGGGGTGAGGGCATCACCTTTTTTTGGTACCAAGGTTGGCAACTTGGTATGGAAACCATACAATATTCTTCTTTTTGTTCTTAATCTTCTTTTATTTATTTTTATTTTTATATTTTTCTGAAATTTTTTTTTAAAGAAAGTAAGAAAAGGATTTTCTATTTTTTTTTCCATAGCTAATGACAACAATACCATTCCATTCCACAATAAAATTAAATCAATAACCAAAAATCACAACCACAACAATAACAATCGTTAATCTTTGTGAATTGAAGATTTCGGGAGAAGGGAATTACAGTGAAGGTGACTAAAAATCTGGTCTTTGTGTTTTTTTTTTGGCTTTCTTCCTTAATTCAATTCTTTTTTTGTGTGTGTATTATCAATTCAATTATCTGCATTTTGTTGTTTTTCTAATTGAATTCACTATCAATTCTGTTGTTTTTTTGGATTTTTTCATCTGGGTTTATTTTTATTTAGTGAATGCTGCAGAAAAGTTTTTTTTTTTTTTTTGTGTTTCTTATTCAGTTGATGTTTCTTCTGTTTTATTTTTTTTTTCTGGGTCTTGACCTGTGTTTGGTTGCTGAGAAAACAGTAAGAAAAAGGAAAAACCAAAAGTAAAATATATGATTTTTTTTTTTTTACTTTTTTCATGTTCTTGTCTCTTTCAATTTAAAAGCTTTCTGTTATTAGCTGATTTTCAAAACTTTTTTAATGCTTTGAAATAGAAATTAAAAAGAACTTAAAGGAGATACCATAATCACAGTTAATTTTGAATCGATCATGAATTGGTTTTAATTTTCTTTATGTTGACATATTGTTAATTAAAGATTTATAATATGTTCTTTTTTAAAAAAATAAAGAAAATTCTGCATTTTCTCAGCGATCAAACAGAAACTAAACTATTTCTCTGTTGTTCATTCTCTGGTGGTTACTGAATCTGAGTGATCTTATGGAGTTCTTCATTCTTTTTTGGTTTTCTGGCTATGGAATGATGATAAAATTCAAAGTAAAACATTGTTTTTATGTTTTGTCTCTTAGCTAATTGTTAAAATAGAGGAATGTGGTGAGATTACTTTTGGCCTGTATGATTGAAAGAAATCAGATACCTGCTGTTGACTGTATTCAAAAGTTGTTAGCTTCTTTTTGTCTCCGGATTTCGTTCTGATTTCATATCCTTATTTTCTTATGAATCAAATAAGATTAGGATTAGTTTGGTTCATGTTAGTTCAAAATACTTTACTTGATTTAATTTATCTGTGCAGTGCATTAATTCAGAATATCTAATCATCGTGTAAACGAGCATTTTACTCTTTCTGCATCCTCCGTTCCCATTTCAGTTTTATGAACGTTCAAATTTTATCTTTGATTGCATTTGTGAATTTATTGTATTACTTGGTTTGGTTTATCCATGCAATGCATAATCTGGAATATCTAAATGTTGCTTTGTGTCAAAGAGCGTTTTTTTTTTCCAGCATTCTCTGTTCACATTTCAGTTTCATGAATGTACAGATTTTATCTTTGATTGCATTTATAAATTTATGGCATGCTAACTTCCTGGTTCTGCAATTGGATTGATCCTAATGCAAACGTTCCAATTTACAGGTTTGTCACTTTTTGATAATCATGAGATTTAAGAAAGGGAGTAAAGTGGAAATTTTGAGCAAAATAGGTGTTCCTTCAAGCTCTTGGCGTTGCGCTGAGATTATTTGTGGTAATGGTCATACCTATGCAGTTCGATATGAGGGGCCGGCTGGCATCATTAGTGAGGCAGAAGAGAGAATACCAAGGAAGGCGATTCGGCCTTGCCCTCCATTACTGGGAAGTGCAGAGAATTGGATTTCTGGAGATGTGGTGGAGGTGTTTGATAATTTTTCTTGGAAAACAGCCACGATAACTAAGGTGTTGGGCAAACAATTCTTCTTGGCCAGGATATTGGGATCATCTTTTGAACTCAAACTAAGGAAATCTGATATACGGACAAGACAATCTTGGCAAGATGAAAAATGGATTGTGATCGGGAAGGTACTTCTTACATGGATAAATCAATTCTTTTTAAAAATTTATGCGGACCTTGTACTTGAATCATTTGTTTTAAAATTTGTGTTATGTTGGGTTTGCAATGTCTTGTCTGTCAATTGTTGCTGTCTAGCCTTTGCATCTTCATTATGGGTATCCATTTGTGACATTGGTGTATTAATTATATCATATATCTTTCCACTTCTTAATACACTTGTTTTACTGTCCTCAATTGAGAAATACAGCTTCATGAATTCAACTTGATTTCTGAAATCTAATGTTTATATATATCGCATTTGAATCCAGGGTTCTGGTAGTTCCTCTGGACGCGCAAAACATGATGAAAACTCAACTTTGAAGTCCAAGCGAAGCTCCCAAAACAATATACGACTGACAAGAACATGGTTAAAAGACATTTCCTTTTCTTTGAAGAACAAAGAGAAACTCCAGGAATCAACTATTGTTTCATGGAGAACTTTGAGGCAAGGACCTTATGGCTTTAAACATGTTGAAACATATGATGGTGCTGCCCAAAAATTTAGAGCAATTGAGAAAGGCGGCAGGCTGGTTCGAGTACTTGCAGCAAATCAATCTTCATTTGCTGAACAGGTACATGATAACGCTTTTCCAAAACACCTGGTGGGTGACAAATTCATCCATTCTTCTTATTGCAGCCAAACTGGTTTCACCAACATGGATATGCAAAGAACAAAGCAAAACGGTGCAGTTGGATGTTCAGTGATGGAATATGAATCACATGATGAAGATAGCGTTACTAGCTCAGTTGGTAGTTGTAGCATCACAAGCAAAAATTTCCATAAACTTCATCATGCAGGTTTTATCAAAGATATTAATGGCGATTGTAGTGATGCAGAGTCATTCTATCATCAAGTTTACGAGGAAGGGAATGTTTCATTTCCCACAAATGAGGAACTGGCCGCTGAAATCCATAGGTTAGAGTTGCATGCATACCGTTGCACCATGGAGGCGTTGTATGCATCAGGACCTTTAAGTTGGGAGCAAGAAGAATTGGTGACAAATCTCCGTCTTTCCCTCCATATATCAAATGATGAACATTTGATGGAGGTCAGAAATTTAGTTTCCGCTGATAATAATATTCCTTCTAGATGACAGGGATATTTGGAGTTTTTTCTTGCTTAAATTCAAGTTAGTTTATAGCTGTAGAATCTGATATAATATTTCTGCTAACGGTATATCTCCTTGTAAGATGCATGATAAGTAGTTATTTTACTTTTCGTTTCATTTTGTTTTATGACGTATAGTTGCGTAGTTTAAACAAATGTACCTGAGAAATTGCAAAGTAATGAATATATCTAAACTTTTCGTTGTGTTTCAGTTTGCTTTCTTTGTGTTTTTGCTTTCCTCCCAGTTCTGCTTTCTTTCTATTGGTATATGTTACGGGTTTCCTGTTTCGAACATCTTGATATTCTTCAGACCAATTGGCATTTCAGCAACTTTTGAGGACTTCACTAATAATTTCTGCTGCATTTTCCAGGGCAAGGTAGAAGAAGGCTTGTACATCTCGCATCCCAATGTTGAGAGATGACATTTGGGTTTGCTACAATTTCGTACATGTTACTTTGATTATATTTAAGTTTCAATCATTTTTATGCTTGCCATACAAGCTTCACAATTTTTCGTTTGCTGAAGAATTTGAGATCTCAATATGGTTGCTGACATGGGGATAAACAAATGTGATGCTTGGAAAGTTCCCATTTGGACCCTTCTTGGAACCTTTTTTTGTTATCCTTTGTTTGTTTTATAGTTCTTTAGTTTATCTATCTCTTTCTTATTTCATCTCTTCATGCTCGTATTTACGAAGAAGTCTTGTTTAGTTTTGTGAAGACTGAATCAAAAATCTTTCAAAGCTCTGGTTTACCTTGTGTCTTGAACCGATATATCATTGGGAAGCATATCACCATGGAAGTAGCACAATACTAAGACTATTTCATGAAATTTTACAGGAGGAAATTTAGCATTATACTCACTTGTATGTCAATATGTCAGATTGAGCTTGAGCCCCGATAAAAAGCTGATGATGGAACTGATGTCCACAACCAAGCAAATCATTACAAAGGGTATCAAAGCTCAAATCTAAGCTAGAGAACGGCAAATTTGATATGCTTTTCCTGTATTTGCCACCAGGCTGAGTTCTTCAATGGTGGTTTGAGAAGGTATCCATGGCCCCTTGCATTTCATGTTTGCTCAAGTTACTGCTTCAATACTCATGACATGATCGGTCCATTCATATTCTCTGGAAATTTATTAAAAATATTTCAGAAATTATTAAACGGACAGGTTTGTTCAGAAATCCTTACCTAAACTAGATTTTAAATCTAACTATAATCTATAACTTAAATATTATATTCTGGTTGGTTGGTCTGATGTGGATTTAAACTGGCATTTTTCGTGTTTGTTTTGAGTTCCAGTCTCGATAGGCAAGCAATCAATCGTTGAGGATTGATCTCTCACCAACTCATTGTGTCTGTGTCCTATAATCCTTAGGCTTATCACCTGTGACAGGGATTCAGGCAGCCATTACAGAATGGACGACCAATGGTTGTGGTGGCTACGGTTCCTCAAGCCAACCACCTCCTTATGCTGGCTTGTGTAGCAGTTGGTCACTCCTTAGATCCATTTTGTATTGTATTCAAGGGACTTCTTTATTTAGTCAAAGAAGCAATGTCACTTTATCATTATCCAACCGACCGTTATTGTTGGCTTTAGAGAAACTGCTGAAGTTGGCAATGCATATGGTAATTTACCTTTTCCTTATTTTCGATTTTTTCACAGATTTGTGGTCTACACGGATCAAGCATCGATTCAAATCCCGAGTCTCAGCATGGTTTACATCTGAGACCGATCATTCTCCAACATTCATGGATTTGCATTTGCTAATAAATGATTTGTGCTATAGAAACTAGCCAATCATTTTCATTAACTAAGGATTTGGGTTGTCTGTGATGATCCTCACATCTTCCGTGCTAGTGATATGAAAAACCAATATGGTTTTCATGGTTGCCCATCTGCTCACTATCTAGTCATCAAAGCACAAGATTTCATGAGTTTGAGATGACAATTTTCTACTCTCGATTGATCGATAATATCATATTCCAACCATCTTTAAGCCGCTCGTTTGATGTAGATCGCTTCATATATTTTGAATTTGAGATCGCTGATTGAAAGAGTATTCCAATCAATTCAATATGTAATTTGTGATTTACATTTGGTTTAATTAATTCCATATAAAAAATGTAAAATGTGTTTAAATAAGTAATTATATATCCCAATTTTTCATGGCTAGAATAGATGTAAGCAATCAAATCAAGCTAAGCTAACCAAACTATATTGAACATAATTGAACATCTATTTTTATTCTAATTGGATTTTTAATATTTGGTCTTAAACTAATTTTTATTTTAATTTAAAAAAATTCTAACTATTATAATATCATATCATTACATTATTAGTTATTGTTGTTAGTCATTGCTATGATCATTGCAATGACTATTAATTATCATGTCATTGTATTCATCAACTTTGAACAATGAATTGTAATTGTTTTCATAACTTCAAGTATATAATTATACATACTATATTGATAGAAATGATGATTAAATAATATAATATCTAATTATAAATATCATATTAATATGACATATTTTACATTTATCATATGTATCTTATTATATAATCAAAATCAAAATAGGTAAATGCAAAAATTATATATATTTAGCAGTATACATAAAATTCAAATAACACAAAAATAATAAAAAAGAAGCAAAAACATAAAATAAAAAACAATAAAAAATTGAAAACAAATAAAACATAAAAATATAGTAAGAAATAGTAAATCAGAAAATTAAAAAAGTGAAATAAAATCAAATGAAATAACAGATTGAAATATTAACAAAAAATAAAAAGTCAAAGTTTAAATTTGAGGAGAAGAATAAGAAGAAAGTAGAGAAAGATGACATCACAAGATAAGTCAAGATAAGTGGATAATAAGAGTTATAATGATGATGAATATGAATATGATAATGATAACTGTGGATAGGGAAAGTAGGAAGAGATAAAGAAAGGATGACTATATAATTATTAATTATAACTTTTGGTAGTTTAAAGTAATAAATAAATAGATAGGTATAAAGTAAATAAAATTTTTAAAAAAATTGATAGAAAAGCATAAAACCCAGATAAAATATCAAATATAAAAATTCTTATAAAAATATCAAATTTTTTTCATAATAATGTTTTATGATAAACTTATAATATACTTGAACCAAATCTTTTTGTAAATCAAAGTACGATATTTTCAAAAAGTATTTATTATTTATTGTTTTTCAATTTTTCAAAAAGTATGATATTTTTACAAATTTCAAAATTTTCCAAAGAGCGTATGGTTGGAATAATTAAATAGGGAAAAAGAAAAATAATAAAATTAAAGGAATAAGATTCAATTTCCCCCTTAAACTTACAACTAAATTTCAATTTACTCCTTTTCATCTTTTTTGAATCAAATTGCCCTTTGCCTCTTGTTACTTTTTTTTGAACCAAATTACCCATTAAATTTATAGTTTTGGCTTAATTTAATCCATCAAAATTAAAAGTTAAATAAAAAATTTTTATTCTTAAATGAAAAATTTTGAAAACAAATTTTATAATAAATATATTCATAATTTAACATTTTTATTAAATTATACAATTTTTCTCTCATATAATTTACATTTTTTACTTAATTAATTTTCATAACTTAAATAAAAAGATACTGATTTGCATTTAGCATTATTTATATTAGAATTAAATAACTAACTACATATATTTTAATAGAAATTAAAATAATATCCAATTTAGAAATTTTAAAAATATTTATTTATTATGAAATAATTTTATTGAGTTAAAATATTAAAATATATGAAACAATTATGTAATTTGATGTAAATATTAAATTATGGATGTATTTATGTTGAAAATATTTCATGTTAGTTTGAATAATAGAAGATATTAATTTGAAGAGTTAAAAATAATTAATTTTAAAATTTTTAATTCTTTAGATTTAATTAAACCAAATATGTAAGTCTTAAGAATTTAGGCCAAGAAGGCAATATTTTGTTCTTTAAATTAATTAATTAAATTGTTTAATTTGAATATTCATTGTTCAGATGTCCTTAATTTTTATGTTTATATTTTTCGAAATTATTTTATAATTACCATATTTAATGAAGAATAATTATCCTAATATGTATTTTTAAGTCAAAAATAAAATAAGATCTTGTACAGAAGTGTTAATTTTCATAAGAATTTATTTGAAAAGATATTAAAATAGACATGAGATAAAATATATAAGAAAATAATGATTTTGATATAACACACAATGAAATCATCATTTTTTTCTATTCTCTATTCTATTAGGTTGTTTATAATTTATTAATATTGGATTGTGATTCCATGAAGCCAATCCTACATGGAATGGATACATAGATAAGATGGGGAAATGAAAGGTCTGCTAAAGAGAATAGGAGGCTTTATTAGGGTTTGTGTTGGGGAGGAGGAGAAGAGTAGAGAAAGCAATACAAGTGGTAAGCAATGCAGCCTTAGCCAATGCCATGCAGTTTTGCCCTCACTTGGTGCAACAAGCAATCCCGATTTCATGCTCAGGACCTTCATTATTTCCCCTTACGATCCTCGTTACAGGTCAATATTACCTTTCCTTTGTCCTCTGATTCTCACCTTCTCTTTACATCCTTTCCATAAAAATTAAATATTTTTTATTTTACAGTATTTTGTTTGGTATTTATTTAAATTTTAACAAAAAAATAAGCGATTAGTCAATTTTTAAGTATTTCCTAATAATATAATTATTTTAAATAATATTTGATTATTTAAAATTATAAAATGAGATTTGCATAAAAACAGAAATTAATCTTTGAAAAATGATTTCTATTTGTATGATGGAGGTGTATGGATGTGAAGAATTTTAATTAAATTTATTTATTATGCTATTTGATTAATATAATTTGTATTTCTAAATAATATTTTTCTTAAATTAAATGGTCAATAATCATCATTACATTTTAAGATTAAGTTTGCATGAACACAATAGTATTAAAACTTGGTTGGAAAGTTTTATGCTACTTTCAGAATTTTACCCCATTTAAATTTAGAATAATCCAAATTGTTCTCATAAAATCACTCTACGTCATGGTTTTCGCAATTTTATCGAAAGGAAACAATTTGGACAAAGTGAACGTTCGTGATGCTCCTCATCATCCGTTTCCTGCTTTCAACTTAACATCACCAATCTGACAGCAGTAAGACGATAACTGCAGAGCATGGGAGACATTTCTGGTTTTTCTGGTCATCTATACAGCATGGGTGTCGCCATTCGAATTCGGGTTTTTTGAAAAACCACAAGGAATCCTCTCCATTACTGATAATATTGTCAACGGATTCTTTGCTGTGGATATTGCTCTCACCTTCTTCGTTGCTTATCTTGACTTTAATACCGATTACCTGCTCGTCGATGACCCTAAAAGGATTGCTTGGAGATATTCAAGTTCATGGCTTGCCTTTGATGTTATTTCCACCATCCCATCGGAACTTGCCTGCAAAATTTCTCCTGAATCATTCCGATCTTATGGGTTTTTTGGTATGCTTCGTCTCTGGCGTCTCAGAAGAGTCCATACCTTATTTTCCAGGTATAGTTTTTTTTTTTTTCCTTCTCATTCCTGAACTAACTCTCACATTTAGGGTAACTTTCATTTCCATTTTGCTTTTTCAGCTTAGTTCAATTTTGTTTTTTAAATATATTTTTTATTTTTGATTTTTTAATCCGCACATTACATAAGAAAATGTAGAATGAAGAACAATCAGATTCAATTTTACTCACTCCGACTTGCACTAAACCAAGATCAATTGAAAAAAAAATTAATAAAATTGTAATTTTATTAAATACTAGAAATTTTGAAATTCTTGAAGTTATAATCCAAGTATTCATTTGATCAAAATTGAAGAATAATGATATCAAATTTTCTGTCATCTTGAAACAGATTGGAGAAAGATAGAAACTATAACTACTTCGGGCAATTTCTGGATTTGGTGTTTTCAAAAATGGAATTTCTGGATTTGGGGTGGAAGTAAAATTAATTCTGGATTTGGTGTGGTCAGCGGGTTGGCAGCCGGTTTGACCGGCGGCCGGATGATGTGGCGTGGGACGTGGAGAAGGAAGGAACGGCACGTGGACTTGGCCGCTGGTTTTACCAGCGGCCAACTTTACCTCTACGCGTGGGAATCTCTGTCATTCTGCCACCTGACGAGCTGCCACCTGACG
>CANYBF012187765.1:0-20065 GCA_948192965.1 Dalechampia spathulata
AATTTGGAGAGTTTGCCGGACTTTAGAGAACAAATATTGGACCGGGAAGAAAAAGGGGAAAAAGTCAAGTCTAAGCGCATATGGCACGAAAGGGAAATCCGATTTCGGTAAGACTGGATCTGAATCGTAGTTCAGATTCAAGTCGGTTCAGTGAGGGCGACCGCGAAAGTCACCGAATGGGTCAGTCTTTTCCTTTGTCCTATATTAAAATAAAGAAAAAGCGTGGGAGGACGTTGCAGATGTCCGGGACGGACACGACTTCTTCTAACGCTAGAAGACCACAGGAATATACCCGGGACCAGAGCATGTCGTGAAAGAAGCACACTGGGCGGGCGTGCTTCGACCGTGTCTCCGGGGCACAGTTGAATGTAGATATCATAAACGCGAGGTGCAGGATACCAGGCCGAGAAACCCGGGCAACCACCCCCTATGTGCCGATCGCTAGCGCATCCAGGGCCCCGGCGCCCAGCTCAAATGGAGAGGCCTAGCCTGATCTGAGAAGTGCTAATTCGGTTCGGATAGACTTCATTCAAGAACGCCGACCCCCAATAAGAAAACAAGTGCTAAGTTTCAGATCAGTGAATAAACTGAAACAAAAGAAGAGACGTTTATCGCTCGGCGCCTAAAGCGCACTATGCTCCGCTTCAACAAATGAGAGTTTTCGGTGGAACCGGTGAACCACGCGAGCTGGTTAGATGCGTGGGACAGAGGGCTCATAGTACCTGCTAGCGCGGCTATGCAGTGGAAGGGAAGGAGCCTAAATCTACCCCCTTCTTTTTTTTTCTTTGAAAAAAAAGCAGTACAAAGAGATTAGACTCTCGGATGAGACTAAGCAGCCACCGACCGTTCCGACGCGTCCCTGACCTATCTTGATTAAGACCGAAACCCTATCTAAAATGGAGCCTAGTTTAAGAAACTGTCAAACAAATGATAGAATGGAAAAAAAAAAATGAAGAATAACCCACTCGTAGGGAAGAGATATGGATGGAGTCTCGCTCAGTAAAGAGAGTTGTAGATTCGTAGAAAAGTAAAAGAGCCTTTACTTTCTATTTTTTAGTAAAGCGCTAACGCTGCAATCTTTCTAAGCGAGAAACTTGACTTTGAGAAAGAAGGTGCTTGTTGCCGCTTTATTAGTAAGTAAGCTTGTTTTATATCATATCAATAAAGGCGAAAGGTTGCTTTTCTAAAAAGAAAATTTTAGAATAGTTGGCGCGTTAGCGCTTTCGCTTTCAATAAGGACATTTAGGCTTTACTAAAGGGCTTTTTTTTCAGCAGGGTGCGCAGCCAGCCCTATACAAAGGGCGTTTCCTTTCAAATGACAACTGCCTCTTCCTGCTGCGAGGGCCTTGCACGAAACCAAACCGCCCCCCCACCCGATCAAGTACCAGTTGCTTCGCTGGTAGGCCTACTTAGGTTAGGGGGCATTGTCCCTCAGTTCTTACCAACCTCCGGTGCGTAATCGACATGTTGCTAGCTTCAACTCGGTTGAATAAGAATCATGGATTCCCTCTGCTGTCCATTTCTTATTCATTCAGGGTGCTCGGCCTTTCGCTCCTCTCCAACCAGTCGAGTGGCTTTCGCTCCTTTCTCAAAACAGAACAACTCTTAACGTTAGGGAAGCCCACGGAGCGGGCAGACCACCTGACCTGAGCGAACCTACCGAAGGGACTTGACTTATCCGAACCGAACGATAGCGGCTTAAAGCTAAGCCTATCACGAGCAGCGTCGCTGCTTGATCGGCGGGGAGGAGCATTTCAAAGTAAAGTATGGGGCAAAGGATCAAGCGCTTTGACTTTGTCCCCCGGGATCCACCACAGGTTGGGTTTGAGTGAGAGCCGTGTGATGGGTGACTATCCAGCACGGTTCGGAGAGCACTTTTAGTCTGCGCTGCTGAATGGAAGCCCCCTCTATCAAGCAAGAAAGAAGCGGCTCTTTCCAGGGCGGAGTCACCATTGACTCTATTTATTATTATGGTAAATCAGTGTATCAAGATGTCAATCTGAGATCTTATTTCGGTTCGATACGTCCACCTACGAGACTCACCTTTGGCTTTCGTCTCGGTAGATGTATTATTCTACATTTTCCCAAAAGAACATTCATTAATTTCTTTCTTTCCCGTCGACCACGACGACCGAAACGAGGCGAAAAACCCAGACCCGGAAAGGAGAAGGGCCGGTGGTGGACATTCGGGAAAGTCGGGCCGATCAGGTGTCTTCATTCAAGCGACAATACAGAAGAAGAACGAAACGAAGTGAGAGGCCGGGGCCGGGGGGCAGGGAAAAGAGTCGAGTCGATCAGGCTCGACGACCGGGAGAAGGAAAACGAAATCAGGATTTGGCCGAAAAAGAAGGAACGCTATGGATACCATGACCGATCACCATCGATAAAGAAGAATCTTTCTAAATCACTTCGGGTCAGCGGGGCCTTCAAGCATCCGAAATACGCCGGGGTTGTAAATGACATAGTGTTCCTGATAGAAAATGACGACTCCTTCAGAAAAACGAAGTTATTCAAGTTCTTTTTCCCAAAGAAGTCCCGCTCCGACGGCCCGACGAGTAATTTACTTAAAAGGACCCTCCCTGCAGTGTGCCTCTCCTTGAATTATTCGGTCATGCAATATTTATTGAATACAAAGAACCAAATTCATTTCGACCCCGTCGTAGTTCTCAATCATTTCGTGGCACCGGGCGTGGCTGAACCATCTACGATGGGGGGAGCGAATGCACAGGGAAGAAGCTTAGATAAGAGAATACGTTCTCGCATCGCTTTTTTTGTAGAAAGCTCGCCCAGCGAAAAAAATTGTTTGTCCGAAGCCAAAAAGAGGTTGACTCACTTCATTCGCTTGGCGAATGATCTTCGCTTCGCGGGAACAACAAAAACCACCATCTCGCTTTTTCCTTTCTTCGGTGCTACCTTTTTCTTTCTAAGGGATGGGGTTGGGGTGTATAATAACCTTTTTTTTGAGGATGCCCGGGAACAACTCCTAGGTCAATTAAGGATCAAATGTTGGAACCTCATGGGTAAGGATAAGGTAATGGAATTTCTAGAGAAATTAATAAACCTAGGTGGGATAGGAGAATTGATAAAGGGAATAGAGATGATGATAGAGATCATACTGAGAAACAGAAGAATTCCGTACGGGTACAACTCTTATTTGAACGAAATGAAAAAAATGCGATCTTTGTTGTCTAATAGAACAAACACTAATACCTTAATTGAGTCGATCAAGATGAAATCTGTTTATCAAAGTGCTTCTCCGATTGCTCAAGACATCTCTTTTCAACTGAGGAACAAAACAAGATCATTTCGTTCCATTTTTACTAAAATAGTTAAAGATATTCCATTAGTAATGAAAAAAGGGGTGGAGGGGATCCGTATATGTTGTTCAGGTCGATTAGAAGGCGCAGAAATAGCTAGAACTGAATGCGGAAAGTATGGAAAAACATCTCGTAATGTATTTAACCAGAAAATAGATTATGCTCCTGCGGAAGTATCTACTCGTTACGGAATCTCAGGTGTCAAAGTGTGGATTTCATATAGTAAAAAAAGGGGGGGACATGCTATATCCGAAACGTACGAAATATAGTAAATATCGTAAAGGCAGATGTAGTAGGGGTTGCAAACTGGACGGTACACAACTTGGTTTTGGAAGATATGGCATTCAAAGTTGTAAAGCTGGTCGTCTTTCATATCGAGCCATTGAAGCAGCGCGTCGGGCTATAATAGGACAATTCCATCGTGCTATGAGCGGACAATTCCGAAGAAATGGTAAGATATGGGTAAGAGTTCTCGCAGATCTCCCCATTACCGGGAAACCTACAGAAGTAAGAATGGGAAGAGGAAAAGGAAATCCTACGGGTTGGATTGCTCGTGTGTCCACGGGACAAATCCCATTTGAAATGGATGGTGTGAGTTTGTCAAATGCTCGACAAGCCGCTACATTAGCGGCGCATAAACCATGTTTGTCAACCAAGTTTGTTCAATGGTCGTAACGTAATTGGTTAGTGGGGAAAAACCGGGCCGGGATTCAAAAGAATTAGGCGAAGTGTTTGTTCCTGAACGACGGAAGTGTAAAGACACTAAGGGAGAGGGATATACTCCTTTATTTTTGTAATCGCCGAAATTGTACGAGGAAGCCTTAAGGCAACCAGATGTACGACCCTAAAACGTAACTGTTTTAAACGCCGGGTCCGGTTTATTTTAGAAAGTGATAGTAGTAAGATAATTAGAAAGTGATAGTAGTAAGATAAGAAAGAGAAGAGCGAAGATTCAGGTAATGAAATTTTGGGAGAAAAGAGGAAAAGTATGTATATATCTGGGGGGCGAGGCTAGATGTATGTAGAAAGAGATCAGTCTCTATCCATCCGGATACTCACGTAGGCTACCAAGTAAGTCAATTCAGGTAATGTCTAAATAACAATGAAGCAAGAGCAAGCCAACAAGCTCAAACATAAACAGTTAGTTGGCAAGCTAGCTGCATTTCTTGTGAGTCGACCCGCGCACGAGCAAGCAGCGGAGGTAAGATCGACGTTTTTTGCCCTTTACCCTGCTATCTCTGCTTTAGCTTATGCAGCTTCCCTTATTGAGAGCTCGGAGGCAATAGTTTATTCGATACTCCTCCGTCCAAAAGAGACTCCAACGGGAATTTCTCAAACCCCAAGGGTCGATGTAATTGAGCTATAGCGACTACGTACCCTGCGGTGCAGTCCGAATTTAGAAGGAGCTAACTATCTGACAAGGCTCTTTTCGTCTCACAGACCTCGCTTACTAAGGTTAAAAATTCTCGAGTGCTGCAAATAGATCTACTCCCTAAGTAACAAGTTAAGTATTTCAAGAGCTATCCTAATCTCTGACAGTTAGAGTGATCTTCCATCTCATTTCCCTTGAAGCCATTTTAAGTGAATAGGAATTAACTCTTCCGTACGCGCCTATGACTGGGTGGAATCTTTTTCATGTACCGAGGTTCTATCTTAAGAAAATCCAAACGTAAATTGAGATAAGAGATTTTTTAACCAGATTTACGGAATGATTACCGGCCCTGCCCAGCAAAGAGGCACGGGTCGAGATCTAAACTACCTACCATTTGAAGCGAATAGGATTGGGGGCAACCCAATCAACAACTTCTGATTAAACAGAATACAACCATTGGCTGACATCGAAGTAAGGTTGTAAAGTCCTATCGATCTCAAGTTTTCTTTTTTCGATCGGCTTCTGAAGCAGGAGACATGGCCAAGGTCCGGTTCATCCTTCAGCATTAGCGTACGAGCTACTTCATGAGTAGGATTCGTTTTTGACTTAGCGAATCGAAACATCGCTTTTCCTTTTTATTTTAAATAGGCGAGCGGCACCCTTTAGATCTGAATAAATGAGTTTCCATGCTTCTTTCTTTTGATCCGCCGCGACTCGGATACTGGAATGCGATCACTGGTTGAGGGCTTGAAGTTCTAAAGCGATTAGAGATAGAGAGCGGCCCCTGCTCTTTCTTGGCATCATACCGGTAAGGACAGGCACACTTGTTCATATGTCAAGGGCTGGTGAGGTTATGTTTGTTATTTCCCCTTTGAAGACCTTATAGAGCTGGGCAGACAATAGGTTTGATTATCAGCTACTCTCCGCCCATAAGCAATTGAGGGCCCTGCGAACTGGGAGTGGAGGGCAAGCCACTGTCGATGAACTTGTTTTCCTACTTGTAACTTTGACCCCAAAAGCGAGTAGGTAGCGGATCCTTCCGATAATTCTATAATTGCCGAGGCGTGTCTTTTTGTTTAGTATGGGCTCGTTTGCTAGGTCCAAGGCCATCCAAGAAGAAAGAATATGATATGCCCGGTCTCGGAAAGCGAAATGCATTTCCCCTCGATCAGTAAAGGGAAAGGGTTGAAGGTGAATAAGCCGGTTAAATTAAAGAGGCTCTGGTCTCCGCATGCCTGACTGAGCAAAGGCAGGGTAGCCGCTCTTGATTGACTTGATCCTTTACTTTTCTTCATAAAGAGAAAGATCTGGTGATATATCCCCAGTATGGTTTGGCCGGACTGAAGCGGGCGTTACAAAGCGTTCTAATTTTTTCTTCGGACTGTTAAATAGAGAAATTGCCAGGCCTTAACGAACCTCCATTTCCCGGCCTCTATTCTTTGTCATTGAGGTCTCTCGAGCCTTGTGCAACTACTGGCTGGTAAATCTGCCCATCCAACCTATTTATTTTCCAACTGCAATTGAAAGGACAGGCTGAAGACTCTTCTTTTTTCCTTTCGAAAGTCAGTCTAAGAACCCTTCTACGAGTAGAAAATTCTCCTTTACTTGACTTTTATGTGTGAAGAAGAAAGCTATGAGCACTGCCGTAGCAAAAGAAAGAAGACTAGTTCGGGCAAAGCTACTGGAAGAACGAGTATAATTATAGTTGGAGAAGTACCTAATTAAGGAGCGATCTAATTGAAGAAATTTTTTCTTTAGTAAGAGAGAGAAGCGCTGGTACGTCTGAGTGGAGGGTTTGGAAAGCAATTATCTGTTCTATGGTAAGCCATCTCTCCTAAGACACATAGCTAGTCAGGAAGAGCCCTTAACACCTCCTATAGGGAGGAAAGTTTCTCAATGCCCGGATGAGGCATCGGCGAAATCGATTCGGGCAGACCTTGCTTTTTTTCTTTCGGGGCCCCGGGGAGTGGTCTTCCTTTAGCAAAGAAGACGAGGGTCGATGTAATTGAGCTATAGCGAAACTATTGGAAGGAAAGAGCACCACTCCAAGTAAAGTTCTGCTGATGTATCTGTAGCAGCGGGAATGCCTAAACCACCAGGCGGGAATTACCCCAACGCGGCATAACCGCCCAACCAAACCTTTACTAGAGTGAAGAAAAGCCAAGACAAGCTAAGCTCAGATGATGGTTTTGTAATCGCTAGACAAAAGTCTATTCAAGGTAATGGGGCGGCGCTGCCCTATATGTCTTACGCTAGTCCGTTGGTTCAATCATGAACCTAGAAAAGAGAGAGCAGAGACTGAAAACATTCTTTCAAAACAGATACAAGTAAGACCACCTTATTGTGAGAATTCCCTGAGGGCATGACTCAGGAACAGAAGAATTCTTTCTTTCTTCCTTTTGTGCTCTTTATCGGATAGCTCTAACTCTTGGTTGGTTACTGACTGGTTCAGATCATTTTGTTCACTCTTCCTTCTCGGCATTTTAAACTGATGGGACCGAAGGTTGGACTACGTTCAGGGATTGGGATTACTCTTCTTTCGATCGAGGTGATTGATACCACGCTCTTCCTACCCGGAAGGTAATTGATCTCCTACTGTTTAGTTGATTCACCCACTTCTTGTTTAGTCCGAAGGGAAATCGAAGGCCAAGAACAAATGAGGCATCTTTCTTTCTCGTTAGAGGTAAGAGTATGACCAACCGGTGCAGTGGTTCCTTTCCCCCCAGCGGTCAACTAGATTCGGAATTGGAAACGACGAATCACAGTCTGAAAGGAGGTTCCCTCCCAATAGATGTCAGAAGGGATCAACGCGTGATTGCTCTGTCATCCTCCGACCGCCACCCTTTCCACCTCTAAGTAGTGGTGTTGGTCTGTCTCGTTGCAATCATTCCGGTAAATCCCTTTCTATGCTCTTCTGTTGGGGTTCGGAATGGAATAGGAGAGGGATGACAGGAGATGGCCCCCTATAGCCAACCAGCTCCAACTTAGAGAGAGTAAATAGTGTTGGTCTTACGTTGGTTGGAACTACTTACTTTTGTTTTGAACGACTAAGCAACTACAAAGCTCCCGCCCAGCCCCCCAACGAAACTAGGGTATAGTGTTCATTCATACCTTCAACAGGACCGAGATATTGGCCAATGACCATGTTTACTTCATCCTGGCTCTCAGGGCCTCTGGCAACCCTGGATCCTTTCCTACCCCCTTAGTGATTCCAAGAAGCTCCACACAAGTAGCTCTTAAGTTAAGGCAGTAGTTGTGGTACAGCGAACCTGTCAATCCATTCATCTGAGGAGTTTACCTTGTTAAGTACCTTAGGGCTGTCATCTTAGAAGGGATGGCGTGCTCAGTCTACTCTTTTAGTAGTAAGCCTTCTTTTAGCGCTTATAGTTACCCTTTTACCAACCCCAGATTCCCGCCCAGCAGAGATTTGGATTGTTGAGTGAGCTGTCCCCTCTACATCCTTCTTTCCCCTAACTCATTTTTCGGTTAACACCGCTTATCCCGATCTTCCTTCTGTTCACTCTGTTAACGGTTTCAAATTTGCTGTCCTAAAAAAATTAAGGTAAAAAAGGAAAAGACTACGAGAAGGATTGGATACTGGAGAAAAAGGCATGAAGATGATCCCAGCATCCTCACTTATGAGAATCCTATCTCAGTCTTCCTCTTCCATAATCCAATTTTTGGATACAGATGATAGTGAGGCATCGTCGCTATACATAAGAATAAAAGGCTGAAGAAGGACCACCAGTCTTCTAGAACACTAGTCTGAGCCACAACCGACTGTACAAGATCCAGATTCAGAGAGCTCTTCATCCGATTTCGTTCCATTTAATACAGTAAGGTAAGGCTGCAACAATGGAACTCACATCAGTGCTATCTCAATTGATGACCTTCCTTCGGAAAGACTCAATCTTTGAAAGATATTCATGGTGCACAACTGAGATGCTAAAAGCAGTCCTGAAAGATATTCTTATAAAATCGATTATTTCAAACTCTCAATGAGGATTGCCCATTTGGTGGCTTACTCTTGGAGAATAGAGAAAGAAAGCACTTTATCAATCATCTCCATGATGAATTCCTTTGATCATGGACGGATGATGTCTCTCAAGCAAGAGAAGAATTCTTGAAGATTCAATGCTTTCTCTTAGAAAGGATCTTTCTCAAGATTCAAATCTCATCTCTGTTCTACCTCAACATTCACAACATTAATATCAAGTCAAGCAAGACTATATCAACTCCCTTACAGATCCAATTTGAAATAGAGTCTCTCACGAACTCTCCTCAAGAGCTTTGAAGCTAGAACAAGTCTCACTTGGCATAATATATCAACTTCATGCATTGGAAACATTCTGTGATCACTATAAGTTCCTCCATCAAGTAGAAAAAGGGGAAAAAGCTAACCAAAGAATGTGGACGATCAGATATCCTGATCAAGTGAAAGGATATTTATAACTGTACCTGCCACTCAAAGAAGAGATCTCCTTTTTAATTAGTGTGGTATTGGTGTATGGGGAATGGTGGTGAAATAAATAGCTCCACCTAGACGTCTGCTTTGGAGTCATTAGGGGTTACTATTTCCTATTCAAAATCCCTAATCTCTGACTCAGGTTGTATTGAGTTTGCTAAGCGTTTTCGGGTTCGAGGTTGCTCTGTGGACCTAAGTCCCATTTCAATCAAGAACCTGATGAATGCGTTCCACCCTTATGGACTGATGTCTGTTCATATGACATACCCTGTCAAGCGTTTTAGTACTCTTGCTAGGGTTGGTGGGATTGGCTATAGGTCATTAGCTAAACTTGATCATTCACGTAACCTTCACTTTGAAAGGATTTACGCGATGTGGACCAAGCACTCTCTACCTTTTTTTATTTTGTTAGGTAGAGGTCTTCCCTCGAATCCGGGGCATCATAATGGATTTACTTAGAAAGAGATGCGGCCTAAGGAGCTGAAATTGGTTCCTGATGAGCTTTATAGAACTCACCCGGAATTGGATTTCAAGGAAGCTTCTGAGTGGTCAACTTTAAGATGTTGGGTCAAAGAATGGCTTAAGTAAATGGTACTATCGTACTCCTTTGGACCCTTGTGTGAGCATTGAGGAGTTCTGTTCTTTAAGGCACCAGTTGTCAATTATAACTGGCGGGTCACCCGTACAGAGGTAGTGCCCATTATGGAAAATCTTTGACTTGGTTGCTTTATTGACTTCTGATTCCTAGATAGAATCTACTTCTTGATTCGGAAGCTTTTTTCTTTTCTTAAAATAGAACACTTTCTGCCCGGTGAAAGGTTCACGGCTAACTGACGTAGAAGAACAAGGAGGAATTTCCAATACAGACTATAGAAGTAGCAAGGCATGACAATGCCCCAACTAAGAGTTGCATCAATCAGTGTTGGGATTATTGACCTGAGGACGACTCTTTCAATAGCCTAAACCTTGACTTCCTAGGGCCTTGGACTTCTATTCTATCCGTAGCAGCTAGGTTGGGTCTATTCTTAGAAGCATAAGCCTTATGGGGAACTGCTGGAGCTATTCCAAGCAGGTACTCCCTCTGGTCTTTTCTTTTGGTCCACCGGAAACTAAACAATTAGGATGGGTCAAGTGGGAGAAAGCCCCTTCTTTGTGTGACTGCTAGGAGACTCCACTTTTTCGTATCTCGAAGAAAACGTCCCGTTACCATCCCTAGTCCCCCGGGTACGCTCTGCCCGATGATGAGTGAGATAGAGGGGAGCTAGGTGACCTAACGCAAGGTCCTTACTATTTTCACGCATGACATGAGGTTGTCTACCTCACTAGTCTTTGAACTGGAATGCCAGACGTTTCCTCTTTTGTGCTATTCCTCCTCTTGAAATAAATGCTGAACACATGGAATTCGATGCTTTACTTCCTCATTCTAAGTCCAGGGGGACCTCAACCAAAGGAACGTCAGCCAGAAAAAAGGCGTGGAAGCCCCTGATTCAAGTGGCAATACTTGAAAACTTCTTTTTTGAGAGGATGAAATCTTTCCTGATCGAAGAAAGAAGGTTTCAATTGAACTGATCTTATGCTTTCTAGAGTCTTCTGTATCATACGATATTTAAAGGAGGGGAATGAGCCTATAGAAAGTTTTGTGAAGACTGGTTACCACTAGATGATCCATTACTATTACTCCTCAGAACTTATAGCTCACTCAGTATCTTCTATCTCACTCACGGAACACTTTCTATATCAACCTTGTACATCTTGAGCCTTCTGAACCTATACCTCAGAAGTCATTGTCTACGGATAAGAAGTATCTGCGTAAGGATACGTTGATAGGGCTCTTGCTTCTTCCCCCTCGCCCTCGAATCCGATATTTCCAGAATGCTAGCCTCTGCCGGGGATTCTATACCTATAGCAAACTTGAAATCTCCTTATATTATAATATAAAGAAATTTTTTGAACTGGCTAACGAGTCTTTTTCTTCCGGCCTTGGGAAAGGACTCTTGGGATGTAAGGGAAAAGGCATTATAGGTCAATCCTATGGTCCATGGCGGTATGATTTGTTTTCGCATTTGGTGACTATGCAAGTCCTGATGGTGATCGCAGCGACAAAGCCTCCTATGAGACCTACCCTATTCCAGCTCTTCCCGCTCCATTTCTTTACCGTTCTTCTCTTTCAGATCCTGGGGTTCCAGAGTAAGGACTCACAGCAGAGGTTCATATTAAGTAAATAGACGGGCAGTCAAGCAAAGCAAGAGAGGCGGGTTTCCTTGTCTCGGAGAAAGATCTCAGAACCGGTTACAGTAGGAGTTCTAGATAAAGAATGGGAGATAGCAGAAGTCATTCCCTGTCTCCTAGGTAAGAAAGAAGGATTCCCCCCCCCCTGTTCAATAAACCTGCTCGACCCTGATGATTTTAAAGTTCACAGGGCAGCACTGCTAGCATGAGAGTCCTCGAGAACTCCATCTGGACTAGTTACGGACGAGTCAAAGAGAGTGGAACCTGCCTTGCCAGGACAAGAACCGGATTTTGCTAAGACTTTTGGACATAGACCAGGAAACCAAGAAAGATTGAATCTCCTAAACCCGATGTCAAGCGGACGAATGAGAAATTGTGAATGGTTGGATAGAGATCACAGGCAAATTCGAACATCTGGTATCCAATTTGAAATACAGAGGCACAGAAAGTGTGAAAGCTAAAAGCTTGTCGAACTAAGCCTGTCTTTCTCGTAATTAGGAGAAGAAGGCCTACGGGTGTCTTCAAGTTCAAATCAGTCTCCTCCTCGATACCTCAACCTCAGACCTATCTTATTTTAAGAAAAAGAAAGAGCGTCCTCTCGGCATCCAGCTGTGAAAGCAGAAACTAGCGCCAACTATAACAGGAGAAGGACTTACCGCTACTACGCGTAGTCATTCTCAGATCGAGAAGGTAAAGATAAGCGCATTCGCCACGTGAAAACTGCTGCCAGATGCAGATTCAATCAATAACTGCGGTTACGCCTTTTTACCTTCAAGCAGCAGATCTGGATCATGAACAACGGATCTTGCAAAGAAAGGACAGTGCGATAACAACCGATATGCGAAAGTCTATCCTACTCAAAGCGGATGAGCGACATTCTTACAACTCCGACAGTCCTAGTACATTCTTAGTTGTGGTATAGCTCTTAGTTTAGTAAGGCGTAGAGCAGTAGCGGTCTTTACTTTTCCTGTTACAGAATCGATTCTGAGCGCTGTTCATGGCACGGTTAAGGGTGCTAAAGAATAGCGAAATATTGTTGAATCCGTTTGCTCTTTCGACTCTTCGTGGTTTGTTGTGAAAAAATCATAGATTGTTCTCGGGCAGAGCTGCTAGTAAGAAGTGGGGGAAGAAAGTCTGAAGATCAACCTAGTCAACGTGGCCTATGAAAGTCGCAAGCTCAGTGACACTGAGCGAGGGTACACGGTGCAAGAAAAGGAGATGACTGCCATAATCCATTGCCTACGCACATGGAGACATTACTTGCTAGGCAGCAAATTTCTCATCATAACCGACAATGTGGCGACAAGTTACTTCCAAACGCAGAAGAAACTTAGCCCCAAGCAAGCTCGTTGGCAAGACTTCTTGCCCGAGTTTGGTTATAAGCTTGAGTACAAGGCGGGCAAAGCTAATGTTGTAGCGGACGCCTTAAGCAGAAAAGCTTAATTTTCTACTCTTACCATGAGTACACCTCGGTGCGATCTTCTTGAACGCATCAAGGAAGATAGAATCTGGTGTGCTAGCCGTGAGAGTAGCCAGCTCCGCCTTTACCGGATCTAATGTTAAAGCATACGTACCCTTTTGCGGACGAGTCACCTATTAAGATAAGAGGCGAACATCCTCAAAACAAAACCTTTTCCAGACGGTAAGCCTCCAAGTGTCCCAGCAACAAGGGAAGTCAGCCTTCTCTAATTAATTAAGACTTCAATAAAAGACTGAAAGATATGATTGATATATTAAATTATACATTATAAATTAGACCATCCTTTCCTAAATATTTAAAAAAGATATGTTTGATTAAATGAAGACTTCGCTTTAAAGACTATTCTTCACTCATGAAAACTGAATGTTTTATAGCTTTGAGTACTTTTTTTTTTGATTGAGTCCTTCCACTCTGGCGAATTCCCTAAGAGAAACTCATCTCTGAAAGTTGGACTTGAGTGCCATGATTCCTTAATAAGCCACTCGTCTGGCTTAGGGGTTTTCCCTACTATTTCACTCCTCGTCCTTTTATATACCTTCCAACCCTTAGAGTGGTAGATGGAAGCCTGATCGTTCGTCTACTTCCCTAATAGTCTCACTACTAGGAGGTGAGACTATTCCTTGAGCCTTGATGGCTCCCCAATAGTTTCGCTATGGCTCGATGTAATTGAGCTATAGCGAAACTTGCCTTCAAGCTTGAAACTGATTGACCATGAGAGTCAGATCAAGAGTCTAAGATTTCCCCGAGTACAGAAGGTAATTTCTTGCTTGAATACTTGATAAGGAACGGTACATTCATACTTGGAATGAGTGTGTGGCAATTCATTGGGATGACCGTCGGGGTACTTACTTGAGCAAGGAGTAAACCTTCTCTTTGGTCCCTTCAAAGCATCGAAAGAGAAAAAAACCCGAAAGGGAAAGGCGATAACAACCTATAAGGCGCATGCAACTTCAGACGCTTTCTGAGATGAGAAGGTGGGAAGCGTAGTAACTTCCGGAGTGAATGAGTGCAGCAAAGTCTCTTATCTTCCCACAGAGCGGTAACTAGTTTTCCTATTGGGATAGCGGTACGATTACCTCGGAGATGGGAAGTTAGCAAAAGGAATGAAACTCTTTCTAAGCTACAGAGTAAGAAAGCAGCAAATCTCTTTCTCAACCTGCCCGAACAAGAAAAGCTTACTTTCCATTTCCTTATATTAGTTAAAAAGATCCTTGCGGCAAGAGGAAATTCCTTTTCTTTTCTATGGGCCTTTCTTCTATCTTTCGCCCTACCACTGGTGTAATTATCTCTGGAAAAAAAGAGGAAATACGAAAATGGTTGAACTTCTTGTTCGTTCCCCAGGTTCTACCACTGCAGGGCTCGGTTGCCATTCTATTCTTCCATTACTAAAGTCGTCCAAGAGACAGGATCCCAGGCTTTTGAAATGGGGATTTGGTCTGTGTCACTAGGGCTGAAGGATGTGCAGTTGCGCATCTAGTAGCAAGGGGTGTTGCGGAAGCCCCGTCTGGGTCCTGTCGTGCCCTCAAGCTGGAAAGGAGGTTGCAATTTCTGGCCCCTGGGTGATGGACCTGGCGAAATTTGAAGCAAAAGAAAGGCGAAACCATGCGTCGACTCTTTCCTTCACTCCATGCTGTGGCACAGATCTTTTGTAAACTTCGCCGCTTATCGGCTTTTCTAGCTATTTATATAAAAGAGCTTCCTTCACATTCCTTAAAGTTCTTCTATTCGATCTTAATCTTTGTTACTTTGCTCGGTGTGTGCTATTGTTTGTTTCAGCTAATCGACCTAGATTTCAATATTTTCTGGTTTCAAGTAAAATGGACCATTTTCAGCAAGTCTATCCACTTCCTCTTTAGTCGGCTCGGGTGCTTTGGTCTCCTAGTGGCGGGTCTTATGGTGCTTGGGGATAGCGGGAGCTGGTGTAACATGATGCTGCCGTCAGAAACTTCTGGCGCACACTCGTCGTCCACTTCTTCTTCTTCGTCCAACGACTCTCTTGTCGTTCATGCATCGGACGAAGCGGATTCGGAAAAGGAACTCTATTATAGTCCAGACGACAAATTCAAACCCAAAGTAGACCCGTATGCCTCTGACCCGGAATTACTAAAGGATATAATGCCCAGTGAATCTGAACTTGCGGAATTGAAAGATAAGATTTTCAAGGCTTTCCAAGAAGGACCTCGAATTTTGAAAGAATAAATAGAAATAAAGGCCATTGATAGACAAAAGGTCGAAGATCTCTTCAATTTAAATAGAAAAGATATAAGTATCTTACACCTCTATTTTATAGAAAAAAGAAAACGGCTTAAAAAAACCGTGGGACCATGAAAACCAATATTATGAAAAAATCGTGCGTTTTTTGGAAAGAGAGGGCGGATAAGTAAGACTTTTCTATGTAAGTTGGATGAGAGAGTCAGATCTATACTTATTTGAACTGAAATGCGCCTGCGGAGGAGAGAAGGAGAAGTGCTCCCTGGGCTTGGCTTGATTGCCTTTGTTTGTGGCTAGAGAGGGTCCAAAGTAAGGCAGTGAAAGAGCAGGATTAGTAGGTTTTTTCTTGCTTAGAAGAGGATCAATGTAAAAGAAGAGCTAACCGGGCAAGTGATTTCAAACCAACATAGAAAACGGACTTAGGTTAGCTAGCCTAGCTTCTCCTATGGCTATTTGGATTAAGGAACTAGGGTAATGCGAAGACAAAGAAGGCCTAAGAATAAGAATGGTGAGTCGAATCAGGCGCGGCAGCCGTTCCAAGGCTTTCAATGATAAGAAAGCAGGGGAAGAAAGTTAGTGTAAAACATTCCAGGCATCAGGCATGAAAAAGAAAGGTATCGTTCTCGGCTGGCTCATCAACGGTTCGCAGGAGGAGGAGAGTGATTAGCGGTGCTCGTTCGCTAAAGTCCTGTCTGCCTGCCCTTTGATTCATTCCTATCCCCTCGGGAAGTTTGGTAAATCTTTCTCACCTCTAATGGTTGAGCAGCCCTTATAGCAATAGTAAGCCTACAACTAGCCTAGCCCTCTTTTCCCATAAAGGAAAGAATGAGGTGTACCAGAGGAATTCCCGACTGCATTTGGCTTGTATAGAGATTGAGGGCTGCCAGCTCTTTCAAAAACATTAAAGAAAGAGCTATGCCTTTTTAAAAGAAAAAGAAAAAGGGGTTTATCTGGCTTTTCGACTACGAGTGAGAGTCCGAGCTGATTCCTAACCCCCAGGCTGGAGGAACTGATCCTTTTTTCGTCACAAGTGTGCTTGGAAAAATCATTTTTGAGCTCTAATGCCGGAAAGGTATGGCTAATGTCCGGTACTTAGCCGATAGCTTGAGACTGATCCCAGCTCATAACTGCTAATCAGAAGAAAAGGACGCCCTCTTCACTCGGAGCCGTAGCCGTAGTTCGATCTAAGCGCTCTCGTACTTCTCCGCCGGCCCTTCTTCGATTTGACCATTTGAAAGCATGTCCCATGTACCCAAGATCATGTAGGGTACAGTCTGCCAACGCCTCTCTGAAGGCTCGCATTAAACTCGGGGCTCGATCTTCCGACCCTGTCGTTTCACTAATGTGCAGAATTTCATTAGAATCACCGATAAAGAAAGAGCCATGGGAGGTTTGACTGGTTGCTTAGTCTTCTGAGGAGTTGCCAAGAATGTTTTCTTTTCTCTGCGAGGCTTTGGGATGTCCATAGAATCCGCCAACGCTTAGCCGGATCGTGACTCTCAATCACAGCATCCACAAAGCCAGTGGAATACTAAAAAATGCGTAAGTAAACCTCGTCTTTCCAAAACAATGCTAGACCGCCCTTCTTGCCACAAGGGTCAACACATAAACCATTCTTAAACTTCGTTATTCTTCGTCATCTACCTTTCGGGACTGGATCCGAGTCTCCATAAGGAAAACAACGTCGGGATCTTCAAGTCTCACCAGATCGATGAGAGATTGAACTGTCCGGGGGTTCCCAAGCCCCCGGACAGTTCCAACTTAATGTTTTCATGGCGCTCGACGGGACTGGGAACCAGTCGCCGCCGTTTCAGTAGTGTTTGGAGTATCCAGATCCATTGCCTCATATCTACTTTTCTTTGGACCATCCACAGGTTGAACCCGAGAGGAGTGCTCAGTTTGTTTCCGTTTCTTACTTTGCTTTGTGCACTAGCCACTCCTAGCGTAAGAGAAGTACGATCTCCAAGCCGAGCGAACTTTTTCCAGGTCTTTACACCCATCTTCTGCTTTCTTCTATGAGTTGTAACCTGCTCCTGAAAGGCACTAGGGCTTGTGGGCGAAGCAAGAGGTGGAGAACCCGCTTGTCCTTCGGAATGGACCCCCTCAACTGGCTGATGCAAATCTTTTAGTGGCTGTCCCGTGCCATCCGAAATCGGTGAAGTCGGTGACCGTCCTTGACTTTGATTTGCCTGTGTCTCGGCCAAGTTGTCAACTGCATGATGATGGGATTTTCAATTTGAAATCATAACACCATTGTGATCAGCAGGGGCATCAGGAGGCAAGTGCGCCACCCCAGGATCCTCGCTCGGAGCAATCCCGAATGCTTCGGGATTAACCACTCCTGGTTGAGAGACGCGCTCTCGAGAAGTCCCGGTCCCATGCGCCTCCAGCACTGCTGTTCTGGACTTCGAACGCGCTGGTTGGAATCTTTCCTTCCTTCTCCTTAGCATTTGTTGATGCGCCAGAAGAGGACTCCACTGTTCCACCAGGATCACGTCTCACCCTCTGTCTAGCTCTATCAGGACCGGCTCGTAGCCAATCACCGTACTGCTACTCCGCTTGCTTCCCTTCTTCCTTCGCACGAAGCAGTAACGCACAATCCTTTTCATTGTGACCAAGCTTGCCGCAGAAATAGCAGAAACGAGGTAAACGTTCGTATTTGAAACGAACCAAAACTGGATCAAGCCCAGAGAAAGAAATCCTCATCGCTCTCCGTAACGGCTTAAAAAAAAAACCGAATACGCAGGAACCGTCCCCATCCAACTGCACCTTCGTCAATATCCATCTCCTCGCATACCTCTCATTACCTATTCTATGACCCACCTCCCTAGTCATTCCTTTTAGAGGAAGATCGTCAATCTATATCCAGAGGGATGCTCGATCAAGAGAAATATTGGCGGGTTTCAAATCGCCCACGAAATTATGAAGCACAACTAAATTGTTATTAAAACTCAAAGGTCCAGTGGCCAATATGCGCCTCCGATCCTCTTCATCACTGAATTGAAACAAAAAAAAATGTTCACTGGCATCCCTAACCTTCATCCGGGAACCCACTTTCCATACAGCTCCCATGGTGTGTTTCATTGCTTCCATATTAAAGTAAAGGATCGGGTGGATAACACCTTCCCGCTAGATAACAGCGTCCCACGTCGACCGCCTCTTGAATGTCCGATTTGGCAATCGAGATTCCTACATTTTCTTCGTCAGTCAATTTCTGGAGAAGTATATCCCAATCCACATCCATTGCTGAGAAAAGGAGAGGTTTAAAGACGCTCGACTTTAAATAACAAGGAGAGGAAGATAAATGGATAAGAAAAGGAATGCAATTAGTCCCCCGGGATTTTTTTTTAGTTATTTCACCAAAGAACCACTTGTACAGTACAAGCACTCACACTACAAGAGACTCAACAACACTCACGTGGCTAGAATATGCCACTCACTAACACACGTGGACTCAAAAAAAAACCAACACACCAAGACTCACTGGATTAGGTTTCTCGTTGGATGAACTGCATTGCTGATATTGACCCCAAAAAAGAAAGGGTAGGTACAGCTAGTCCGTGAACAGCCAACCATCGCACTGTAAAAATGGGATAGGTTCGCTCTAAACTTACTAATAGGAGGGCCTCCTAATATAATAAAAGGATCTACTCAATTCATCGAGTTGTGCCAAAGGATCAAAACGGCCAGATGCAAGCATTGCTGTATTAGATCCTTTGGTTTTTTTTACCTAGCTACAAAGGTGGGACTCTATAATATTGAAAGAAAAAATGGTTGAACCTAAAAGGAAAAGAACATAGGAATTACTAGTCTTAGAATCGAGTTAGACCGAAATAAAGGTTTGATTTCTTCGAGCGATCGTGCGAGACTTTTTTTCTTCTCATTCGAGATATTATGTGCAATTAATGTTTCTGAATCTAATAAGTTAAAGTCAAGTTTAAGTGTTAGTTGTTCGTTCCAAAATAGAAAATAGATTCGATACAATTATTTTGACTACTTCTTTAAAAAAGAGTTGTCATATCTCGGTAATGGGGTCTGTTGATTCGGAATCACGCTCTGTAGGATTTGAACCTACGACATCGGGTTTTGGAGACCCACGTTCTACCGAACTGAACTAAGAGCGTTTTCTTATCACAGTAGATATGACTGTAAAGAAAAAAGGATTCTTTTTGTACCCCCAATAAATCTTTGCATGCATATAGTCTCATTAAATTAAAGATTTTGTATGTCCAATTTGAATCGATCTTAATGGATTCCTCCTGACTGCCCAGAGGAGAAGTAATAGGTAGGGATGACAGGATTTGAACCCGTGAAATTTTGTACCCAAAACAAGGGCGCTACCAAGCTGCGCTACATCCCTTTCGATTGGTTTACAATGTAATTGTAAAGAATACCCATTTTTTTCCACATACTTATTTCATTTTCTCCATTGATATACATTGTCTTTTTTTTCTTTTTGATCTCATAGATAATATTATATATAATATTATTATATATATTAATATCGCCTATTATATCTTATTATCTATAATATTATCTATAATATTTAATATAATAAGATATAATAAATTTACGTAACTGTATATAATGAGAAACTTACGTAAATTTCGTGAATGCTCGGGAAAAAGGGGAACATATTTTCTTTTTTTAAGAAAAGGAAAATTGTTGTACATTTTAGTTTCAATTAGAGATTCCGCTTACAAAACAAATGCAAGCGTCCTTTAACTACATATACGTCTGATTATATATGTATAATCATTCTATATTACAATAAAATAGAAATTTTTTATTACAATTACAATTTATTACAATTACAATAAAGAATATAATAGAGAAGGAGGATTAAAAAGAAAAATGCGAGATCTAAAAACATATCTATCTGTGGCACCGGTAATAAGTACTCTATGGTTTGCGTCTTTAGCAGGTCTATTGATTGAGATCAATCGTTTTTTCCCGGATGCGCTGACATTCCCCTTTTTTTCGTTCTAGTT
>CANYBF012188097.1:0-14784 GCA_948192965.1 Dalechampia spathulata
CCTTAGTTTCATGCTTATCTCTTTATTACCTTCGGCACTAAGACAATTTATTTAATAAAAACAATACCCACTCTTCTGCCAATGTTCCCCCAAAGCCAAACATACGCAAATGACCATATTACCATATTCACAAAGTATAACATTTCATAATTAATATATAAATCCATCCCATACCTACGTGTATATATATATATAATCATATATATATACACAATTACTAAATAATACCTACCATTAAATTTAAATACTAATAACTTAATTAATTAATACAAAATAATAATCAAACAATAACTCTACCATTTAAATAATTGAGCATATTACCTTACATAATTAATACTAATTATTAGAAAATAACAACACGTACTTATTGCTAATGAATCAAATAATTTAAAATAATTTAATAATTAATTAAGATACCATTATAGCTAATCAATTAATTCACCCACTACCCAGACTTAACTTAATGCGTCCGATTATAATAAAATATCATATTATCAAACTCACTAATTTAAACATGATAATTCATCAGCTTACATATCAATGCATTCAACAATTCTAAAATAAAATAAAATAAAAGAAATCATGATTCATCAAAATCCACAGATGATGCAATGCATTTGTAAAACGTCCAAGCTATGTGTGTGCAGGCGTGACAATCCACTATCAAGATACCATTTATTTTCATCAATCTTGGATCTCAAGCATATCTGTCAATAGAAATGCATTTACTTCTTCTTAGGTACTCAAATGTATTTGGGTCCTTGGGGGTTAGACATATTTATTTCATCATTCCAATGCATTCTTTTAATAAAACATCTATTAGTAGTGTGCCCCTTCTTATTGCAATAGTGACATACAACATTTCTAAACTTAGAATGATTATGCACATATTTCTTTCTAGATTCCAAGTCATATGCCTTGAGCATCCACTATCAAGATACCATTTATTTTCATCAATCTTGGATCTCAAGTATACCTGTCAATAGAAATGCATTTACTTCTTCTTAGGTACCCAAATGTATTTGGGTCCTTGGGGGTTAGACATATTTATTTCATCATTCCAATGGATTCTTTTAATAAAACATCTATTAGTAGCGTGCCCCTTCTTATTGCAATATTGACATACAACATTTCTAAACTTAGAATGATTATGTACATATTTCTTTCTAGATGCATGTGAATGACTATGATTGTGTGAACAAGAACATGAACAATGATGCACCTTATTAGCTTGCTTATGCACGCTATGAGTCTCAGGATGAGCATGTTTCATTTTGAAATCATTTGGTTTTTGTTGTGATGAAGAAGCCTTGACAAAAATCGTACCCTTAGAGGTGTAGGAGGAGTTTTAATTGAATCCAAGACCCTCTTTATTACCACTAAGTTTCTTGACCTCACCTTGTTCAATCCTAGACAAATTGTCTTTCAACAAATCCTTTTCCTTTGAAAGCTTATCATTTTCATCTTTCAAAATCTTGTTTTCTTTTTCAAGACTCTCAAGCTTTGTTTTACAAGAATCAAATTCATTTTGTAAAATATTTTTATCCTCAATTATGCATGCATGCTTATTCTTAAGAGATTTATGCTTTTTAACTAATTGTTCATATTTTTCAAACAATGCTTCTAATGGACTGCAATCATCATCATCATTAAGCTCATCATTACTATAATAAGATTGAGATGATGTAGTTACCTCATCCTTTTCCTCATCATCTAGAAATATCATGAAGCAAAGATTGGTTGCTCCTTCATCACCGGACATCTCCTCATTTGATTCAATGTCATCATCCCACATAGCCTTCAATGCCTTCTTCTTGAATGGCTTGGATGGTTTATTGAGGCGAGGACATTCATTCCTCATGTGTCCCGGCTTGTTGCACTCATAGCAAATAGCTTGATTTCTACGAAAATTATCCCTTCAATTGAAATCCCTTCTTTGCTCGAATGGCTTCTTGCCATCCCTTTCAACCTTCTTCTTCTTCATGAGAAAATTTTTTGGCACGTTTGGAAAGGAGAGCCATTTCATCTTCTGTGTCTCCTTAGCTTTCCAATCCCTCTTCGCTTGTCTTCCTCTACCCCTTGCTTAAGGGTAATCTCATGTGTGAGAAGCTTCCTGAGAAGCACATCAGTTGATAATATAGATAAATCATTTGCTTCTTCAATTAATGTCACCCAAGCCTCCCAATCCTTCTTCGGCAGCACCCGCAAGATTTTGTTATTGATGTCCTCTTTTTGATACATCTTACCTAACTTCATCAATCCATTAGTGATCACGGTGAATCGGTTATACATTTCAGAAATCGACTCATTGGCCTTCATTGTAAACAACTCGTATTGATGAGTTAGAAGTTGAATCTCCTTGGTTCTAACTTGATTGGTTCCTTCATGGTAAGTCTTCATGGCAGTCCACACTTGCTTAGCCGTGATATAATGTGACACTCGACCGTATTCCTCATGACTTATAGCACAGTATAGTATATTCATTGCCTTCTTATTCCAGAAGTTTGCTCTTAATTCCTCTCTTGTCCAATCGTCTTTATCTTTAACATATACAACACCATCAATTGTTATTGTTGGAAGTAAGATTCTTTCACCATCATGTCGAATAACTCAATTCCTTCGCTGTCCAAGAAGACTTCCATCTGATGCTTTCAATATGGATAATCTAATCCATTAAAGAAAGGGGGTCTTGTAAATGATTGACTCTCACTTGTTGCCATAGGATCTTTTACTCAAGAATTTTACTTCTTCTAACAATGAGCACTAATGCTCTGATACCAAATGAAAATTCCTTTGCGGAAGGCAACACATGCGCAGTTTATGGTGGTTCGGCTCAACTCTTACCTACGTCCACTTCTCCTAAGTCTCGACTTAGGGTTCCACTAAATCTTAATCAATTTACAATTGGGATTCCACAAATGAATCCAAAAACCCCAGTGTTTTCTAGGCTCATACTCAAACCTTTACAAAATCAACCTTACAATCTCTTAAATACAAATTAATGCCCAAGCATTAATCACACACTAACCCACTAAAGCAAACCCTAGATTTTACAAGTGGGAACATAATGAATGAGAGTTTACAATTGATTAAAATACAAAATACAAGTAGACTTACTTGCTCTTGACAATCAAAGCTCAATTGAATAAAATGCTCTGCAGAAGTAGCTGTTAGAATCAAAAGATATGAAAGTTCTATATCAAAATAGCTGGTAGAAAGTGTTTAAAACCTTTTTTAAAAGTCGCGTACGGCCATACCAGTCATTGTACGCTATTTTACCATTGAAAAATGAGAGGGAAATGTGGTACGGTCATACCATCATTTGGTACACCCGTACTAAACCAATTTTCTTGACAAGCAATTTTCCTACGAGCTCACGTACGGTTGTACCACCCAATGGTACGCTCATATCAAAACAGGTTTATTGACAAACCATTTTCCTGTGAGCAATGGTACACCCGTACCACCCAATGGTACGCCAGTACCATTCTCTATAAAACAGTTCTAACTAAGTACAATCATCTGTATGGCCGTACCACTCAACTAAGCTATTTGGTACGCCCGTACCAAGATCGGTATGCTAGTACCAACACAAAAATACTATTAAAAACTTGCAAATAACTTAAATTGACTAACACGTGACTCATACATCAAAACCTAAGGTCTAACACTATTAAATTATTAAAATAAAATAAAAATAATGTTAGTAAATTTAGATTATTTAATAAACTTTTATTTTCTTAAAACTACTTATTTGTAATAAAATAGTTAGTTTTAATAAATTTAAAGAAATAATAAAATCATCATTTTACTTGTTCATCTTTCTTTTTATAACTAGACTTTCATAACGTGCGTTGCACATTAGGATAATTTTTTTGACCAGTCATTTGTAATAATTTTATATTTTATGTTTTCAAATTTTTTATCATTGTAATATTTTATATAATTTTAAATTAATACTTGACATTTAAGCGTTATGTACTTATTTAAAATGCTATTTATATAATATTTTCATCCATTCATTTATAAAAAAATGAGAGTAAATATTTATTTATTTATTTAATAGCAATATCTCTTTATAGATTATATTTTTATGTATGTTGGTTCCTCTTTTTTTAGATCATCTTTTTTTATTACTACCATTGATGTTGAGCTTGAAATCCCTCTTGATAATGTAACATATAATTATCCAAGTGAAAAACATCTTCTGGGAAGTACACTTCTTAATTTGATATTATTTGTCCCTATGCCTTATTTACAGTTATTGTAAAACATAATTGCACTGAAAATTACTTTCTTTTGAATTGAATAATCTTAGTTTTTGTATTCAATATATTAATGGTTATATAAAAAATCAAAAATTAAAAACATAAAATATTAATTTTAATATAATTTTACAACATAATGTAATTAATAAAAATAATTACAATCATACATTAAAATGATATGAATTGTACTAATAAAATATTATGACAAAAATATAATTAAAATAATATTTTTAGGCAATGGAATTATATTTTGAACTAATAAAGATATTTAAATTATTTAAAAATTATTTTTTAAATTAATTATAATTTTTTAAAAAATGAACAACATCTTTATTAGGATACTAATTTACTAATTCAAAAATTATAATTCTATCATATGATTTTATTTAACAACATCAGCAAACTAATATAAAGTTAAGTTAATAATATTCATAGAATAATATATTAAACATTATATTATCCATAACATAATATGAAATCTATAATATACTCATTATATATTAATTGATATACTTTGATTAATTAGCTAATATAATAATTATAAATTAATAGTTGTATTATGCGTACTAATTCAGATTTTTAATTTTTCATTTACTATTAAAATAAACAAATTGAAAATGTAAATTAGATGCATAAATTGAAAACATAAATTAGTATAATCAAATTTTAATTATTGTATTATTTATATTTTATTTTATATATATTTTTTATTAGATAAATATCACTAATTGTATTTTTGTTTGTTAGAAGATAATTATTTTATACTTTATATTATATTCTCTAATTTATACCATTTATAAAGATAAAAATTATTAATTTTATTTGTATTTATTAACTACTAAATTTTATTCAAATATGACTACTACTAATTTTATTTTTATTTATTAATAATTAATTATTTTATATATTATATTATATTATCTAATTTTAATCTAAATAAATTTTGTAGTTGATAAATACTCTCACTTTTTAGCAGATAAATATAAATAATAAAATAAATTTATTAATTGTAATTCATGTACTATTTCATATTTTTATTAAATTTTTTAATTTAAATATTACTTTTTAAAACTTATCAAAAATAAATATAAAATGAATTTAACAAATATAAATAATAAAATAAATTTTCATTTTATATAAATAAGTGAATAAAATAAATTTATTAATATTAATTAGCATAATTTTAAATTAAATTAAATTTTACATAATTATCTTATTAAATTTGAAAAATGTTGCCTTAATATGAATTAATATAATATTAAATCATTATATCACTATTAAAATTAACAAATTGAAAATGTAAACTAATGTATAATTTAAAGATAAATACTATTTATTTTATTTGTATTTATTAAGTACTAAATTTTATTCAAAGTTAAAAACTACCAATTTTATTCAAATATAAATACTACTCATTCTATTTTATATTTGTTAGCTAATTTTATTTTTATTTGTTAGCTACTAAATTTTATTCAAAGTTAAAAAATTACTAATTTTATTTATACTTACTAATTATTAAATTTTATTCAAAGATAAATACTACTAATTTATCATTAATTACATATTAATTATTAAATATTTCATTCTTAAGATAATTATGTAAAATACAATATAATTTAATATTATGCTAATTAATATTAAGACATTTATTTTTCAAATTTAATAAGATAATTACTTATAATATAATATAATTTAATACTATGTTAATTAATATTAAGCCCTCCATTTTCCAAATTTAATAAGATAATTACATCAAATATAATTTAATATAATTTAATGATATACTAATCACAATTATCATAAAAATAACATACTAATTACAATTAATAAATTTAATTTGTGCAGTAATTTATATTAAACAAAAATACATTTTATTATTTATATTTATTAGATTAATTTTTATATTTAATTTTGATAAATTTTAAAAAATAATTAATGATAAATCAGTAATAAAATTAGTAATTTTTAATGAATAGAAATAAAATGAGTACTATTTATATTTGAATATAAATAAATAGTATTTAACTTTGAATAAAATTTAGTCTCTAATAAATACAGATAAAATGAGTAGTATTTTTCTTTAAATTTTGCATTAATTTACATTTTTAATTTATTAATTTTAATAGTCATATAATTATTTAATGTTAAGTTATTTAATATTAAGACATCCATTTTCTAATTTTAATAAGATAATTACATAAAATATATTTTAATTTAATATTATACTAATTAATATTAAGGCATTTATTTTTCAAATTTAACAAAATAATTACGTAAAATATAATATAATATAATATTAGATTAATTAAAATTAAACCATCCATTTTTCAAATTTAATAAGATAATTATGTAAAATATAATATAATATAATTTAATAATATACTAATCACAATTAATATAAAATAATGTACTAATTACAATTCATAAATTTATTTTGTACAATAATTTATATTAGAAAAATATATTTTATTTTTTGTATTTGTTAGATTAATTTTTATACTTATTTTTATATTTTTATACTTATTTTTGTTAAGTTATAAAAAATTAATTAATGATAAATTAGTAGTATTTATCTTTAAATAAAATTTAATAATTAATAAATGTAAATAAAATTAGTAATTTTAATAAATAAAAATAAAATGAGTAGCATTTATATTTGAATAAAATTAGTAGTTTTTAATTTTAAATAAAATTTAGTAACTAATAAATATAAATAAAATCAGTAGTATTTATCATCAAATTATGCATTAATTTATATTTTTAATTTATTAATTTTAATAATGATATAATTATTTAACATTATGTTAATTAATATTAAAGCATCCATTTTCCAAATTTAATAAGATAATTATGTAAATATAATTTAATTTAATATGATGCCAATTAATATTAAGACTTCCATTTTTCAAATTTAATAAGATAATTATGTAAAATATAATATAATTTAATATTATGTTAATTAATTTTAAGCTGTCCATTTTTTCAAATTTAATAAGATAATTACTTAAAATATAATATAATATAATATAATAATATACTAATCATAATTAATAAATTTATGTTATTCTCTATTTACATTAAATAAAAATTTATTTTATTATTTATATTTGTTAAATTCAGTTTTATATTTATTTTTGATAAGTTTTAAAAAGTAATATTGAAATTAAAAATTTTTAATAAAAATATAAAATAATACACTAATTACAATTAATAAATTTATTTTTTGTACTAATTTATATCAAACAAAAATTTATTTTATTATTTTTATTTATTAGATTAATCTTTATATCTATTTTTTATAAATTTTTAAAAGTAATATTTATCTTTATATAAATTTTAAAAGATAATATTTATTTTTCAATTAAAATTAAAAAAGTAATATTTATCTTTATGTAAATTTTAAAAAATAATATTGATCTTTGAATTATTAAAATTAAAAGAGAAGAAATAAACTTGTATTTTCACTTCCCTTAGGATACTAATTCTCTTCAAGAAATTTTGAGTGGTTGTGGTTGGAGTGGAGTCACCCTCTGGTCTTTGGCTTTTATCTTTAATGATTCTTATAATTATTTTTTAAAAAAATGAATATTGGTAGTTAATTATTGCTGTAAATAGAGAAGCAGGGAAGAAGAGACAATCCACAAATTAGCATCTATCATTTTGTGCATTCTTATGGCTATTGCCCTCTTCTCTTGCCATGCAACTGCTGCTCGGCAGCTATCTGCTCCTGGTAAGTCCATAAATTCAATTCATTTTTTAAAGTATAAAAATAAATTTAAAAGTTAACAAAGTTTCAGATAAATCAATGTGGAATTATAATTTTATTGAACTTTGAAGTGAGCTTATGGTGTAGATAAAATATACGATTGTATAACTACATGTCCATGCATTTCTAATATTGCAGTTGCGGGCGGTACTCCGATCGGTCAAGATCCTAAAACATGGCCTTTTGAAGCCGAAAAGTGGTGGTATGGCGTGAAACTGGCACACTAAAACCCACCCTTAAAATTAAAATTGCGTAGCTATGGGGAATAAATGAAGATGACTGTTCAGTTGTCAGCTTTTGTATTATGGATCTTTTGGTTTGGAACTTCTACTGCATGTAACTATAACGAGAGTTTTTTCTCATGAATGAGAATATACTTTCTCTTATGATATGATTATATTATTTTATATTCTTATACATGAATTATTTGATAAATACAATACAAAATTAAGTCAAAGTATTCTAGATATCCCTTTAATTTATCTGTACAAAAATAATTCATCAATTATAAATATTTTTATAAACATTAAAATTATTTTGACATTTTTTTAATAGATTAGTTAGTTTATAAGATTTTGAAATATACACATCTCATATATATGTATGTATGTATGTATGTATGTATGTATGTATGTATGTATGTATGTATGTATGTATGTTTCATTAAATGTATACATTTGATAAATATAGATATTTTATAAATATATTATCATATTTTTAAAGTTATAAGTTTAATAAAGATACATAAAATATTAAACATATAAATATTAAATCTTGCAACTATTATTTTAATTTCATAAAAATAAAACATTTCAAACATATAATATTTTGTAAAATATACATGTTTTATTCTTAAATTGTAAATTGAAATCCTAAGTATGGAGGCAACACAAGAATTAGAAAGAGTTGAAGAGAAGGAAAATGGAACATAAGAAATTTATAGTGGTTCGGCAACAAATGACTACATCCACTTACCCAAGCAAACAACTTAAGTTTCTACTAAATCAATACACTAATACAAAAATGAATTCTTCTCACAAGAATTCAATTTTCCTATCTCTCAAAACATAACCCAAGAGAAAGAACAACAAAGATTAGAACTTATATAAGCTATTCTAAGTGTACGAATATTGAGGCCTTACCCACTTCTTGGCTTTTTAAGAATCCATGGTTGCAAAACATTATTTAAACACATTTTTTAGGCTATAGGAAAGTGATGTGGGATAGTGGTATTTTGGAATAGCTTAAAAAGTTCTAACAATGGTACGCGTGTATCAAGCTTAAAAACACTCAAAACTTTAATAATTTCCATAAAATATTATTTGTTAACATTAAAGCTAAAATCAAGAACCCAAGTTCTATCATAAACTAAATAAAATATTTTTAAAATATATTTATTAAACATAAAGTATTTCATATGTTCAAGTTTTATTAAAATCCAACTTCCTAATAACTCGTGTATATAAATACATATATCATATTAAGTATATTCTATTGATTATTATGTTATATTAGAATTAAAAAATACATGAAATTTCATTGTTTTGGTCAACTGGTAACTCCTTTAACATCCTAATAAACAGTGACATAATTATAAAAATCATAAATTTTAATCTTTATTTAATACTGGTGTCAGCTTATTTTAAAAATTTATACAAATTATAGATTTTTTTATAGAAAAAAGTACTAATATAACATATTTATAATAAAAAGATTATTATTACTTATTATAATATAAGGTTTAATATATATGTTTATTATAATTTGTATAAAAATTTAATTTAAATTTATTATAAAAAGATTATTATTATTTTTATATAATTTTTGAAGTCATCCGATTATAATTTCTTCTGATCCGGTTGGATGTTTTTGAAATTTGAGCCTGAAATGTTTTCAGAATATTAGAGTGACTGGATTTGGCTTTCTTCTTAATTTAAATGGAAAAATTAGGAAATTATTTTCTAATTTTACTTTTTAAAGAAATGTTATATTTTCTAATATTTTAAATTATATTATTTTTGATAAAATCTAATTTTAAATATCAAATATGTTGTATCTTTATAATGAAAATATTATAGCTACTACATTTGTCACTATTATTTCTCATTGTTGATGTCTATCGTCATTACGATGTTCATGAACCGATGAATCAATCCATTAGTACTAAAAAATTTATTGATTGATTTCAATTTTTTAAAATATCAAATCTAAATTTAAATTATTATTAACAATTAATCATATATAATTATGAAAATGGTTTGATTAATAATTTTTTGATGTTTAATCTCATTTTAAAAGTACTTAAAATATTTAATATTCTATATACTATAAATTAAACTTATAGTAAAATTTGAAAAATGTTATTTTTATAGTAGATCTATAGCATTACATTTTGGATACTTTTAGATATTTTCAGATGTTAATATAAAAGAACATATTCCAACACATCTATTACAATTTTTACTGCCTAATAATCAATTTAGTTACAAGATCATGAATAATCTGTTATGATATAAGGATGCAGTCAATATAGAAAGAGCCATACCTTTCTCAAAAATAAAAGAAATTTTAAAAAATATTTGTAAAAATAATACTTTTAACCTTTAATATATATTTATTATAATTTATATGAAAATTTATTTCAAATTTCTTATAAATTTATCATAAACAATTATTATTTTTATAAGAAATTATTAATTTTATAAAATTTGTAAAATGATCAGATTTTATTCTAAAATGTTAAGTAAAATTGAAAGTAATTTCTTTTGATCTAATTGGATGTTTTTGTGAAATGTTTTCAGAATATTAAAATGACCAGATTTATAAATAAAAAATTAGGAAAATGTTTTCTAATCTTATACTTTAAAGGAATATTATATTTTTTAAAAATGTAATTTTAAAATATCAATAAGAATACTATAACTATTACATTTATCACTATCATTCCTTGTTGCCATCATCATAAAAAATTGAAAATAAACAAATGAAAAAGATAAATATATAATAAAAGACTCTTGTATTAGTATGTATTACATTTTCTCTTAATTAAAAGCTTGAGAAAAATATGTTTTATCAATGTTAGTTTAAAAAAATAAAGTCAAATATTAAACAGGTATTAGATAATAAAAATAATTAGTATTTATATTTAATTTTAAATAAAATTCTCATATAGAAATTAGTTGTTATAAAAATTAGATAATGAAAATTAATTTTAACAAATCAAACTATTAGATAATGAAAAAAATTAGTATTTATATTTAATTTTGAATATATTTCTTCGATAATCATATTTTCAAATTTAATTGATTAATAGTCATCAAATTTAAATTAAAATATTTTATGCAGTTGATTCTTTATTATTTATTTATATTAATTTAAAAGTTTAAAACTATTTCAAAATAAATTATAAAATATAACAATTATAAAATTATTATTTTTTTAATGAAAAAATGAATTTTGATCAATTAAAATTAACAAAAGACTCACGTATTAGCATATATTATACTTTCTTTTAGTCAAAAATTTGAGAAAATTATATTTTATAAATCTGTTTTACTTTAACTTTTATACTATGAGTTAAAAAATACTAAATTAAACATTAATAATGTGATATATATCTGTAACTATTAAATAATAAAAATAACTAGTATTTATATTTCATTTTGAAAAGAGTTCTTATATAAATTAGATAATAAAAATTAATTTTAACAAATCAAACTATTAAATAATAAAAATAAATCCTATTTACATTTAATTTTGAATAGAATTCTTAAATAATCATATTGGCATAACTCTTTTATCATGAAAGAGTTGCATCAACAACTCTTTTAAATTTTAAAAATATTATTTGTTCATTAATGCTTACTTTCATGATATATTATGATGGTATGTGAAAGTATTTATTCTAAAAGTGATTATATGATTATAATGGCTTTAAGTTCTTCCTTTCTTGATTTTATGATTCGATTTAATAAAGTGATTTATGAATTAATAATCATTTTTATTTAATTTTAAAGCAAAGAGTTTAAAATCATATATTAATAATGAAATCTATTTGGTTTACATATTCTTCCAAGGAAGGATGCCCTTCTTCTTTTTCTTTATTTTTATTTCATTGATTTTATATTATTAATGACATGTTGAAATTGGTATAATACATGTGATAATCATGTTTTCTACTTTATTATCACATGTTTTCTACTTTATTTAATTTTTATTTTTGTCAGTTGTCTATTCATTTTATGATATGCTTATTTTTTATTCATTTTGGTTGATGGGTTATATGATTTAAGGGAATTTGTATCATTATTCATCATTGAATATTGATTTAGTTGATGAATAAATTCTATTTCAATTAAATTATATGTTATCTATTGTCTATTTGTTATTTAGTTGAGCTAGCAATTATTTTTTATCAGAACAGTAGGAATCCTTCTATTATGAAAGAGTTGTTGGCATAACTCTTTTATCATGAAAAATTTTCAATGTAATTCTTTTATGGGAAGATAGTTGCTAAAGCAATTTTATGATTTGTTTATGTAATTTTATGAAAATTGATGTTGTGATGATGGAAGATGCTTAATGTTTGGTTTGATGCTACCATGGTATTATATCTCTTTCTATTTATGTTTATCATGTAAATTAACATCTATTTTGTAGGTCATTTTATCTCTTTTTCTCATTGCTAATGAGCATATCATTTTGGTGTTATGAATATACGGATGTCACTAATCCCCCATTAAATAAATGTAGTGTAATTCTATCATAATTTTATTTTATATCCCCTATTCTCTCATCTATCATTTTCTTATATTTATGATTTATAATTCATGACTATATAAAATGCACAAATGTTTGTCTAGGAAACATAATAATTAATTAAACAAAAAATAATTATATGATTTGGAAACAATAAATCCTATTATTTAAACCCTATTCTAAAGGGTCAAGTTCAACACTTTGCTTATGATCAATCTAGCCATATTTCCTAAATTCACTAGGTGATGAATTCATTAAAGCCTAATAATAAATGTGTACATTCCTCTAAGGAATCCTTTGGGAGAATTGCTCTTTGGTCCAAGTAAATTTACAATATTGTGGTTATAGATTATTTTGGATAAATTAACACGTCAATTACAGACATCTAAAAACTCATATCAAAATCATATCATCAAATAATAAAAAAATAAAATAATATTTTGATATCAAAGAACTAAATATTATTTCAAAATTTTATTGGAGGTTGACATCTATCTATTACCACCCTATAATTTTTGTTGTGGTTTTGGCTCATTGTTTTCTCCCCAGGCCTGCATATTATATGGCAAAATTGTTAAAAAATTTCATTATATATGTATAAATATATTATTTTTTGCAAAAAAATCATGTAATCTTAATTATATAAATAATTTCAATTCTATAAAATTTATAATCACATAAATATTTAGATAGAATTGAAAAAAATGATTAGCAAATATTTAAATTAAAATAATTCATTATTTAATTTTTTAATTATAATTTGAAGATAATTAAGAACATTTACAATAATTAATGAAAAATTACTTAACTTTTAAAGATTAATTATCATTTTTAGAGATCAAATGGATTCAATCTTATATAGAGATAAGTGAAGTAATAAAAAAAAAAAGAAAGAAAAATTAACCTATTTCCCTTTATTATTTAGGAATCATGCAGGATGGAAATCTTACGTATGATCTTAAACGAGAGAAAGGAGTAGAAAATTCTTATTTGAACTTTAAGGTTACGCTCAACAATGGAATTTCATGTAGTATTTAGTAGTTTGATTTAATCTAAACTCTAAGCTAGCGTTTAGAGTTAGTATAAATTATTATTCTTTTGTTGTATTCTTCTTTTTCCAAGGGCATCCATGCAAATTGCGGTATTTATGCGGGCCTTTGGATTTTTAAGGGCAAATGAACAGTTTGAGCCCAGAAATGAATATATTTATATTGGGATAATTACGGAATTACACAAATTATATAATTGGGTTTTCTAAAAACCCAGTCCAAAAAGTATTTCTTTCATCTTTCCCCAATTTCTTTTAGGTATACAACATTCTCAATTTTTTTTTCAAGAATACACACTTCTCACTTTCGCATGAATTTCTCATTTTCTCCAAATCGTGTCCCATTTTCTCACCGACGTAATCGATGGGTTTTTCCTTCTTTTATCTCCAGTCTTCTTCATTTTCTTCTTCATTGTGATCAGACATTTTTTGTTTTCTTTAAAAGATTACGATGGGAAGAAAATTGTTGCTAGTTCTAAAATCAAGAAAGTAAATTCTGTAGAAAAAAAATTGGGGGATAATGTGCATCTTTCGTCTTCTCAAGTTACCAAACACTCGATTCTTAGGAAGAGAGCTTTAGCAAGTGATTGGTTCATACTGGATCTTCAAAGAAACTTAAAAAATCAGATATTGCAATTGAGGAAGTAAAGGGATTGTGCGAAGCTCATGCAAGGTGTGTTCTTTCAATTTTTATTAATTTTAAATTGATTAAAAATGTTATTTATTTTAGTTTAAATGATGTTGTCACTATTTATTGTATTAAAATGTTATTTCCTCTTGCATGTTATATTCAAATTCTGTTTGCATGTAGATGTTATTTCGTATGTTATGTTATTTTCAAATGATGTTTGTTTACATATCTGTTATTAGTATATTGTAGGTATACGAATGGTTTACATGCGGTTTACTGTTTATATTAACCCTTGTTTAGTTCATTTCATGTG
>CANYBF012188347.1:0-44848 GCA_948192965.1 Dalechampia spathulata
GAACACTGAGATGGAACAAGGATACCTTGAATTTGGAAATTAGTGTATTTTGTGGAAGTAAACCATTCACCATTATAGTGAATCAATATTGGTACTGAATCCTGCATCTTTATTTCCTGTGTTGCTGCTGTCTTCTTTTGCGTTGGAGCTGTATATTATATTAACTGCTACAGGTTTATTGGATAGCTGTTGGAGGTTTCTTTCTTGATTAATTTTCTGATTTGGTACTGTTTGATTGGATTTGTATGGAAGCTGAGTGTTTTGTATGGAAGATTGGGGTTTGTATGGAGGCTGCGTGTTTATGTGTGTGTTTTAATGAGGGTTTTATTTGATAAGGAAGTTTTTTGATTTATAAAATCTCATGAGATTCTATTTTGATATTTTCCAATTTATCATGATAAATTAATATTATAAAAGTTGGTATTTTTGTAAAAAAAGAAAACAGTTGGCAAAGTTAAAAAAACCAATAACCTAGGCGGGATTTTCAAAAATTTCCCAATAAAAAAAGAGAAAAGATTGCTGCATGTGTCAGCAGAAAGGTTGCTGACGTTAAAACGGTTAAATTTTGGGGTCAACAACTGCAAAGCCGAAGCCAACTTGTTCACAATATTTCATCAATTAGCGCTATATCGCAGCCTGTAATCCAAAAGGAGAAAGTAGAAACTGCCATAGCAAACTTTATATTGCCTTTTCAACTGGGTACTTTCGTTACCGGAGAATTTAGGGTTTTAGAGTTGTATTTTGATCACCAATGGTGGAGAGGAGGAGAAAGCCTCTTATCCTCTCTTCGACCAAATCCCTCGTCAATTCCCTTCTTTCTTCTTCAAGCATTAATACTGCAGATGATAAATCGCCGAGTTCGGTTTTGCCCGCTGGAATTCTTCGATTATCTAAGGGAAAGATTGAAACTTTTGGCTCTTTCGACGATTCTTCTTTAGTCGGTCTTTCCACACCTCTTCTCAAGAAATTGGCTGTCACTTCCGGTTCTCTTGTAAGCTTTTAACGGTTTTCAGTTTTAGGCTTTTGCTTGTAGCAGTTGAACTTTGCTAAAACTGTGCATTACGAGCTCAACTAAGCTTACTGTAATGAAATAGATTTAATAGTTTTTGATTTATTCATTTTTTCTGTTTGAATTGTCAGGTGCTCGTCAAGAATATTGAAACTAACATAAAGCGGATTGCCCAGGTCGTCGTTTTAGATCCTCCTAGAAACCATGGATACGCATCTGGTAGTGTTAAAGCGCCTAATTCGCACCCTCCTTGTACAATGCTCGTCTTTCCTTCATATTATCTTTCTCCTGATGAACCTCCCTTGTCAAAACGAGAGATTGCATATTTGTCTCCTCAACTAGCTTTTAACCTTGACTTGCATGTATCTTGTTTGAATTTACTTGTTCATCAAGGGAATGAGAAGTTAGCGTCTCTTTTTGATTCTAAAGCAGATGATGAGACTTTTGGAGAAGTTAGTGATGATTCTTTTATCAGTTTAGGATTGGAACCCTTGGCTCAATTGCCAAGATATGCCTCACATTTGAGAGTTTCTTTTGTTAAGATACCAGAGTGTGGTACGCTTGAATATTTGAAAGGAAGTTCATCTGTCGAAGCTCAAGATCGACAAGAGCTCATTGATTTGGCATTACATGACTACTTTAAAGTTGATAGGTATCTAGCAAGAAGTGATATCTTCAGCATCTCTATAAATTGGAATTGCAACTCTGTTACTTGCATTCCATGCAACCAAAAGCCACAAGCTACGACCAATAATGTTATTTACTTCAAGGTGAGATTCCCTGTATTTCTCTTTCGTGGCACTGGATACTCAGATTTTATCCTGGGCCTGGTTTTCACTCAAAAGGTAATTGATGTCATCAGGTTGTGGCCATGGAGCCATCAGATGAAGCCCTTCTTCGAGTCAATCGTTCTCAAACAGCTCTTGTGCTTGGGGGGACCGTTCCTTCTGCTCTTCCGCCAGATCTGCTGATTGATAGACCCATTGGTTTTGCCCCCTTTCAAGGGGACACGGTGAAAATTTTGGCCTCAGTACTTACTCCACCTTTGTGCCTGTCAGCACTTTCTTCAAAATTTAGAGTTTCTGTCCTTCTCAATGGTCCATCTGGTGCGTGTCTTCTCTTGTAACCGAGTAATCGCATCACAGCTTAGTGTTTTTGTAGCCATTGATCCCTCTCATAAATAGTGGGAATTATAGCCAAAGACAAGCTTATTGATATGATTTCTTTTTGCAGGCTGTGGAAAGAGGACTGTTGTTAGGTACATTTCCTGTAGATTGGGCCTTCATGTTGTGGAATTCAGCTGTCATAATCTAATGGCTGACAGAAAGGCATTTGCTCAAGCTTTCAGTACAGCTCAAAGGTGAAGCAGTTAAATTTTTGTTATGGCATATTCAAGTAGTCCAATGACTAGTGAGCTGTGGCATACTTGGATTTTTTTTTATGATTCCAGAATCTTAGCTCTTACAACGTGCTATCTCATTCATTATCCTCAATTAGACAATGAAGACAATGAGAACGATAATTTATGCTCATTATTTTTGTCATCATATTTAAGCAACTACTCCAATATCTCTTCAAACTTGTTCTTCATGTTGTGTCCTAATGACAGATACTCACCCTCAATATTACTACTCCGCCATTTTGATGTCTTCCGGAGCTCAAATGAGGGTTCTCCAAATGATCAAATTGGTATCATCTCAGAAGTTGCATCAGTTATAAGGGAATTCACTGAGCCAGTTGTTGAAGATAATAGCAATTACTTTGATGAAAAAACAGAACATGATTTTGTAAGCTATAATTTTTGGATGTAGTATTTTACTTTCTTTTTGATGTGATTGGTCTCAATCAAAATTAGCAATTTTGGGCTGTCTCTTCATGTTTCTTTCGTTTTTCTACATACATAATCAGGATTCTTCAGCATAAAATCGAGAAATTTCAGAAGAGGCAACATAACGTTACAAACAAAAGGATAATATAATAAATGACATCCTCCCTTAACTAAACACTTTGAAGGTCTTATCTTATTATTTTCTATTCTTATAAAGGAGGAACAGGATAATGTCACTTACTAGTTAGGTTGCTTGAAGAGCAAAATCCTTGTGTCAGGATTTTTCTAGTTCTTACACATATAACTGATTGGTGCAGCCATTCAAGGATGCAGGAAAATTAAATAGGCATCAGGTGCAGTTAGTTGTTGCTGCCGAGAGTTCTGAGGGCCTACCACCAATTGTAAGGCGTTGCTTCAGCCATGAAATAAGCATGGGTCCTCTAACTGAAGAACAACGTGCTGAAATGCTGGCCCAGTTATTGCAAAGTGGTCACGAGCTCCCCCCCTCTGAGGTATGCCGCAGAGCAGTTTCTCTTCTGTCACTTGACTCTTCATGTTTATCGGTAATTAAGGTTCATGGACATTGCTGAAACATACTACAACTTAATTCTTGTCACGATAATTAAAATGTTTCCTCTTGTCATGATTGTTGACTTTGATGGGTGTAGTTGTTTCTTGCAGACTGGGTTAGGGGATGCTGTGAAGGACATAGTTGGACAAACGTCTGGTTTCACACCTAGAGATCTGCGTGCTTTAATTGCTGATGCAGGCGCAAGCTTAATGTCAAAGAATAATGCTCAAGCTGAAGAATCTGAGGTTAAGGATGCAGAAATTTCTCATGAAGCCAAAGCAGCGCGGGAGCATGAATCATGCAAATCTATACCACTGGTTATGAGTAAAGAATGTTTGCCTAAAGCTTTGGAGCGATCCAAGAAGAGGAGTGCATCTGCGCTGGGTACTCCAAAGGTTTTTCTGGCCTTTTAATTATAACTTGAATTCAGACCTTAGTTTTGTTTTCTTTTATATATTACAGTAGAGATATCTTTTCTTTTGGTAGAAATTTTAGGTTACTTCCATGATGTAACTTTGTCTTGGTCATCTTTCTTATTTCAGGATAACTTTTTAAACCTAAATTCCTTCATTTCAGGTTCCAAATGTTAAATGGGAAGATGTTGGAGGGTTAGAGGATGTGAAGAAATCAATTTTAGATACTGTTCAGGTGAGCCCTTCTTTACTTGTGTTGCCGAGACTCTGATCACACCAAGCTTCTTTTAACTACTGTTTCTAAAATCATGTTAAACTGAAAACGCATGCCATATTGACATATATCTCCATGATAAGCTTTGAACCAGCTGTTTCAGTCAGGCTTTTCATACTATATGAAACTGTTGCATCCTGAAAAATTTATCTTCACTCTTACTGCTGTGCGATTTGCAGAATTGCAACCTTTTTTATAATTAGAATTATGTGTTTAGGTCTATGTTCTATGTATTGCGTATGTTAGTAATACCAATGTGTATGTGTTTACTTGATCCTGCTGCCAGGATGTACAATGAGGCACATCAATCTCCATCTGTATCCTGAACAGTAAATTATAACTAATAAGTCAGTGTTTATTTGGTGGAATATATGACTGGATTCTACAAGAAAAATACAGATTTAAAGTTTAGCCTATCCTATCGCTCTGGTCTCTCGATTTCCTTTGTGAGAGCTTGATAACTAGTTATTCATTTTGTACTCTCATTGCAGTTACCTCTCCTACACAAGGATTTGTTTTCATCTGGGTTGCGCAAGCGCTCTGGTGTTCTGCTATATGGTCCTCCAGGGACTGGAAAAGTAAGTTCTAGAATAGCAAATTTTAGTAATGTTTTTGAATTTGCTAGCTCTTGTTATTAATACCGAATCAAAAGAAGTTAATTCATGACATTGTCTTATTTAATTTTATTTTGAAGCTTAGACCTTATTGGCGAAAGCTGTTGCGACAGAATGTTCCTTAAATTTTCTCAGTGTAAAAGGACCTGAATTGATCAACATGTACATAGGAGAGTCAGAGAAAAATGTCCGTGTAATATTTCAGAAGGTAGGGATTTTTGGTCCTTTTGGCACATCCAAACCCCTTTGAACTCGTTTAATGTTTCTTTTGCTCTTAAATTTCTCATGTTGTGGATATGCTGCAGGCCAGATCAGCACGCCCCTGTGTCATATTCTTTGATGAACTTGATTCTCTTGCTCCAGCCCGGGGTGCCTCAGGCGATTCGGGTGGCGTTATGGACAGAGTGGTTTCACAGGTTAAGATACTTTTGCTCCTATTTAGGCAGACTTTCACTTGTAACGTTCTTAATGATTGCTTAATGTGGTAAATTTCTTCCTTGGTAGATGCTTGCAGAGATTGACGGCTTAAATGACTCCACACAAGTAATGTGCTCATGATGCCTTTACTACAATAGTCTTTGTCTTTATCAGGTTGCTTGTCATCTAAAGGAGACAATGCTCTTGTTTCCTTCTGGTTTTCAGGATCTATTTATAATAGGGGCAAGCAACAGGCCAGATCTGATTGATCCAGCACTACTCCGACCTGGCCGATTTGATAAGCTGCTATACGTTGGTGTTAATTCAGATGCATCTTACAGGGAGCGGTTAGCATTCTTAGCATTATCTGCCATTAAATTGATGTAGTTGTTCTCACCCTTACCCATCCCTTTACTTCCTAGGGTCCTCAAGGCACTTACTCGGAAGTTTACATTGCATCAAGACGTCTCTCTTTACTCGATAGCAAAGAAATGCCCCCTAAACTTCACCGGCGCAGACATGTATGCGTTATGTGCAGATGCTTGGTTTCATGCTGCAAAGCGCAAGGTGGGTCAATCTTGTCACTTTTCAATTCATGGATGCACAGTTGATGCTAGAGTGAATTGCATGAATGACGTTTAGGCTTTGTTTCGATCAATACTTTAAAGGAATTCAATTTGTTTGTAAATGAATTATAATGCAATGATTCTATAAAAATCTTAAAAACTTCATTGAAGTCTTAACGCATTTACTTGATACAAATGAATTCCACAAAATTTATGAACTGGTTTTGAACTATAATTGTTGTGTCTTCTTGTTAGCTTAGTCTTGGTCGTCCTTTAGGTTCTCATATTTAGCTAACCTACCTTTGATAATTGGTATTTTTTCTGAATATTTTCAACACTTCTTACTTTCTGTGCAGGTTTTGAGTTCAGATTCAGAGTCCTCTTCCCAGGTTGATCAAGCTGATTCAGTGGTCGTTGAATATGATGATTTTATACAGGTATGCAATCCTGGCAGAAGATTCAGTCATCTTTTCCCGAATGATATTAATGACCATAACCATCATCGAAGCAAAAGCCCAGATGCAAACAGACCATAGAGGATCTACCCAAATTCAAAGTCCACTAGTATCCCTGAATAGTGTTGTATAGCCCGGGAAAGGATGAAGGAAAATATCAAGCAAATGGCATCTCTTTATACAGAAGATAACAATTGTAGCCCAATTAGACCTGCATTTAAAACTAACTTATCATTTACTTGTGTAATCAAGTTTACAACTCCACATGAAATTGTTCTCTGACTAAATACATATGCCATTTCATTTCAGGTGTTGGGCGAGCTGTCTCCGTCTCTCTCCATGGCAGAGCTTAGGAAGTATGAGTTGCTGAGAGACCAGTTTGAAGGATCATCAAAATCAAACACTTCCCTGTAGTCTGTTCCCGTTGCAGCAAAGCTGATGAGTCAACCAGGACTTGAAACCATAAATAACACTGCAACTGCAGGCTGCCATGTGACATGCTCGGCTTACTACAGAAGTGATTAGCCAAGGCCAAGGCTCATTCCGGAAATTGTCATGCATGGTAAAGACATGTTTGGTGCCGGTTGTTGGCTAAGCCTCAACATAAATTTTAAAATGGAGTATGTTTGTTTGTTTAAATTAAAAACCTTGGAGAATACCCCATCCCTGTAAAAGTTGATGATCTTTAAGAATAAAGGTTTAAACTTGGTTAAAAGATTAATTATCTGCTAATCTGTCATTAGCCATTGAATAAATTCCAAAACTTGACCCTCAAATGAAAAGACAAAACTGCCTGTCTGTCTGGAGTGCAACGGAGCATGTCATAGGTCAATATTCTTAAACAACTAAAAATTCCTGAAACAACTTTCCAACAAAATTAGTTAAAAATTAAATATACTTTTGTACTTAAAAGGAATTTTTGATTAAATTAATATACTAATAATTAATATTTAATTATATTATTATTATTTTGCAATGTGGCTTTGCTCTGCCTTCCCGTCTGAACTGAAAACTTAATTACTTAAATAGAAAAATTAAAAAAATTGAAATAACGGAGGAAATAAACCGCGGCTGCTGTAAACACCAAAAAAAGGAAAACCGGAGACTCTTTCCGCTGGAGATCGCTCCGAAGCTAACCCAAATAATTGTTTTAGTTCCTCAGGAATAATAATCGAATTTAATAATCTGTGTTTAATAAGAAAATGTTTGCGGAAGAAATCCTCTGTTTTGCTGTTTAAATTCATATGGGTCCTGGTGGGGGCATCATCATTGTCGATTTGGAGTTTTCTGATCGGATTCAGTTTCTGATCGTTCCATGGGGAAATTGACAGTTGGGTTTTTTTGTCGGTTTTTGGTTTTATGAAATGGGTCGGCTTCAGTTCTGTATTTGGATTTATCAAGATTAGCAGGTTACTGGCCTGATTGGTTTTTGGTTATTTTTAATTGATTAACTGATTAATTAATTCTTATCATCGCCTGTTTGATGATTTCATTGGGAAGGAGAGATGCAAGAAAGGAATCGGGGTTAGTGTTTGGAGGTGTGAGAGAGATGGAAGATGCTGAGCTTGAAGAAGGGGAGGCTTGCTCTGAACATGGTAATAATAATGATGATGACGGTGATGATGCTAATATAGACCCTGATATTGCTCTCTCATACTTGGTAAGTTATTTTTTTTCCTTATTATTTGTTTTTGTTGTTAATTACATTTTCATTTTGCTTGTCGCAGTTGGATGAGCTAGATAGATATATCATATGTATAATATTTTTCTTTCTGGCATATGTTCTTAGATCCAAGCTATTGATTTTAATAAAGTTTTAAGTATTAATTATTCAATTTTTCTTTCAATTTACACAATGTAGAGCATAGTTTGTTTATTTTGATTAGTATGTTTTAGCTTTGTTCTTTGATTGTATTGGAAACTTTGTTTATGAGGACAAAGGATGGTATTGTTAGCCTATTAGGAACTTTTTTTATGCAGTAATTGGGATAGGACATTGTTTCTAAAATGTACATAACACTGAATAAAAATCACAGATGAAAAGGGAATAAAGCCAACACTACAATGTGTTTGATACATCAGCAAGCTAAATAGTGATTAGGCTATATAGTTAGTTTGGATATTTCTCTCTGTGATCTATCAAATGGACAGAAAAATATATGTAGTTTGGCTTATTAATGCTGTGGAGACGCGAGTCATTTGCTTTAGATGGTTTTGTTAGTGTGAACTATTGATCTAAGATGCTACTCTGAGGTTTTAAGACAGCAAAGTTGAGCCTGTAGTTGCTTAGATAAGATTGAATGGTGCAATTATGCCCTGGTTTTAAATAAGCGAGGCTTATGAAAAACTTCAGTTTTATATTGAAGAAACTTTTTGAACTTGGATTCTGACTAGAAACTTGAGATCTAATTAAGCTCTCTTCTACTGGAGCTTTGAGACATTAATGCTCTTGAAACTTTAGTATCTGGCTTATATGAAATGCGGGTTGCACTTTGCAGTAGTTGTCCCAGCTTCTACTATCCAGAACCACTCTTTCTACTACTATTCTTTTTTACTCTTCCCGTATAACTCTCTCCCAAATTTTCTTAATCTCTTCATTTCTTCTGCATGATAGTAACTTCTTTATCCTTTTATCTTCTCTTAAAGGATGCGAAACTACAGAATCTCTTGGGTCACTTTCAAAAAGATTTTGAAGGTGGAGTTTCGGAAGAAAATTTGGGTAAGGCTAAACAGCAGCATCAATGAACTTATTAGAGAATCTACCCTAGTATTAATAACCTGAGGTTTTACATTGCAAACAGGGTCCAAGTTTGGTGGTTATGGTTCGTTTCTACCTACCTATCAGCGTTCTCCAGTTTGGTCTCAGCCATTCACTCCTCCAAGAAATCAGAACTACAGTGCACCTAGATCTCCAAAAAAGACACGATTGGAGGTATTGTCAGTATTGAGCATATTGCTTGGTTCAATTGATTTAAAGGATGAGTGTTCAACTAAGTTTTTGTTTATTTGGGAGTTCCCATATTACTTTGTTGCTTTTTATACCTTTCATAAATAGGGCATTCATCATGGCCCAGCATCTTCTTTAATTGCTCCTCGATCAGTGAGATGCAAACCTGCTTCTGAGTCAAAAGGCTCTTCCTCTCCAGTTACTGCTGTAAGACAAGAATCAGGCATGCCAGCCTATGATTTTGCCAAAGGACATGCGCTAAGATATGATTCAGCAAACAGGAAATCTACTAAGTTACCGGAGCAGAGGTTGCTCAAGGTTCGAATCAAAGTGGGTTCTGATAACTTGTCAACACAAAAGAATGCCGAAATCTACAGTGGTCTTGGGCTTGATGTGTCACCATCTTCATCTCTGGATGACAGCCCCTCTGGAAGTGAAAGAATGTTCCATGGACATCAAGGTTCTATGTTTGAGTCTCCTGCTCATATTCTTCAGGTGAAGTGCATCCTCCAGTTCACATTTCCTTTTTTCTTTGCTCTACAAACAGTGATTAGAATGCTTTTGTAATGATTTTTTGTCAGTGCAGATGATGACTTCCTTTCCGGTTCTTGAGAACATAATTCTCTCACCTCTTCCTGATGATCTACTACACTTGCCTGAAAAAGTAAGGCTTCATAAAAGGAGTACACTATCTTCTGTCCTTGATGTTGTCCCAGTTACGCTTAATGAGCATGTAAAATGTGATAGAAAATTATTGGCAGAGAAGAAGAGAAAAAAATTAAAAAGAAATGCGATATCGGTAGAACCAAAAAGTGAATGTCATAAAAATTCTCAAGGTACTGATATTTTGCCAAAGGAAGAATACCATGATTCATTGGCCTGTGAGGATCTTGTCTCTAACACTACAAGGTTTCCACTTCTCTCCAATTCATATTCAGTTGCTGATACAGCGAAAAGCACAGTTAGGTCATGCAATATATCCAGGGAAGCATCCAACAGTGTGGTGAGGGATAAAGGCTTTTCTGATGTAATCAAGGAGGATAGCTTGGGGCAAACATATACTCATGAGGATGCCTGGGTTGAGAATCCTAAAGACACTTCAGCTCAAAAGGACTTGGAAGAGAATAAAGCCAGTCCTTCCGACAGTGTTCCTTTCTATCCCCAGGTAGACAGCCATCAGAAAAGAGGAAAACATTTGGTCAAAAGTGACTCAAATGCACCAAAGGTGATGGAATCTGCAAGTTCTGAACTGACAGACAAACTAAAACAGAAGGCGGATGACAAGCTTACCTGCAATGAATTGGAAGGGGCCAAGGTTCAATCTAGAAAAGAGCGTTCATCAACTGATGGGAAGAAGAAACTGAAAGCAAGTCAAAGTTCATCTTCTGATGGGAAGAAGAAACTAAAAGCAAGTCAAAGTTCATCTTCTGATGGGAAAAAGAAACTAAAAACAAGTCAAAATCAGGCAAATATAGTTGCAGATATGTCAAAAACTGGCTCAATAGGTGGCTTTTCTTCAGTGGCGAAAAAAATGAAGAGCAATTACTCTGATGAGTATATGTCTACAGGGGAGATGGAGGACCTGAAATTGCAAAAGAACACTGGAAAAGCTGGGGATAGGTGTAGAGACTTTTTGGGAGATTATGGACTAGATCAAGAAGAAAATCAGATGAATCGACTGGAAATGAGCTATGAAAATAGGCAGAGGAATTCTGACATAGGTGAAAAACACACACATCTTTATTACCACCCTCTAAACATGAGATCAAGGGCCAAAAAGTTTGATGAGTTTCAAACAAATGAAGTGCATCCTGAAACTGCTCCAACTGTCACCCCCTCTTTTGGAAATGGGCTCACAACTGATGTTGCTTGTGCAGCAATAGCTCCTGCTGCAACAACAGACCATTGGGTCTGTTGTGACAAGTGTCAAAAGTGGCGGCTTCTTCCTCTTGGTAGAAACGTCGGTGACCTATCGGTGGATAAGTGGATCTGCAGCATGCTTAATTGGCTGTGAGTTATTTTTATTGTTCATGTTTATTTCTTTTCTAATTCTTTTCTAATTTGTGTTCATAACAGTGAAATGGAAAAACAAAGATGAGTAGATAGAAAATTTATAGAAAGAAAAACTATGTTGGCTGCTTTTCCTCCCTCACTGGCTCAAGTTTGATATCTTGTTTATAAATGCTTTAGGCCTGGCATGAATCGTTGTAATGTTAGCGAGGAAGAAACAACAAAAGCTGTACAGGCGTTGAACCAAGTCTCTACTGCAAGTCAAGACAATCATCTGGCAAATCCTGTTGGGGTTGCATCCAGAATGATGACGACTGTTGATCAGCTTGATCAGAACCAGGAAACCTTTGGTTTTCATGCCATGCCCAGTGATGGAAAGAAGAAGACGATTAAAGATGGTAGCACTGTATTGCCAAAATCTGCAAAGAAGAAGAGCATACAGGTATCATTAACACATGGAAGCTCAAATGAGGTGAATCTACACACAATAAGCAAACCGGATTTGATTAAACCAATCAAGACTAGCGACTTAACTGTGGAGAAGCCCAAACACAGGCAGAAAGAGAAGCATAAAGTAATCAAGAACTGTTATGATGAAGGTATTAAATTTGAAATTATGTTCCTGATTTGCCTCTTAAATTTCCTCCTTATTGTAGTATGAGGTTTAATTTCCTTTTTCCTTAAACATGTGGGCAGGTGTTACTAATCAACCAAAGATGAAAGGCAAAAGGGACCCCGAGGAGAATTTATCAAGGGTCTCAAAGAAAATCAGAGGTGAAGGGTTTCAGGAAGAATGGGTGTCTAATCATGTGAACATTGAAAAAATAGGTCCTAGTTGTAGTCATGGACTACCTACAATGTCATCAATGAAGAATGTGCCTAAGAGTAGCGATTGTCCTTCTAGGGATCAGATTTCTGCTAGAAAATCAAAGGACAAAAGTCCAGTGTCCTTGGATGATGTGTTCACTGGTATGGAAAAGAGGGATGATAGAGGTGGTGGAAAAAAGAGGAAATCAAAGGGCAGTTGTGATACTCAAGTTAATAAAGATTCCATTTCAAATACAGGGCAGAATCTCCTGGATAGTAGGTTCATGGAAAAGGAGTTCAGTGAGAATGAGTGCAAGAATGAGAAGAAGTCCAGGATATCGAGAGTTGATGGAAAGGAGTCCAGTGCAAGTAAAAACAGCAGTAAAGCAGAAAGAAAAGGTAGTCACAGAAAGAGCCAGCAACCGGGGAAAAATATAGGGAGCTCTGCATCTGAACGGAGCTTGGATGGTGTGGATTTTATGAAAAGGGGTTCTGGACCTCTGCACCCTTATGTGGCAGCTACTTCTAGCTCGTCTAAGGTTTCTGTATCACACAAAACCAAAGGCAATTTCCATGAAGCAAATGGGTCTCCTGTGGAATCAGTTTCATCTTCACCATTAAGAGTATCAAAACAAGGCAAGTTTGTGTCAAGACAGAGAAACTTAACTGAGAAAGATGACTCCCCTGTTGGGTTTTTTGCTCAAGGCAGTCAGCGAAGATGCTCAGATGGAGAGGATGATGGTGGAGGTGGGAGTGATCCATCTGGAACAGCAAAGAAGAAGAAGATTGTTGAGGTGACTTATCATGGTTCCCATGAATCCTCTGTGCTTGATGTTCAGGAGAAGGATTTTAGTCATCTTTCTTGCGGTAATGCTGAAAAGCATATTGCCCCTTCTTCTGACATCACAAACCACCACATGGAAAATGGTTATTATGTGAATGCATCCCATCGAAAGAAGTCTGCAAAAGGGTCCTCTTCACGTTCCAAAGAAAAGAATAAAGATGTCAATGCTGAACTTGACAGTGGTAAGATTAAGGATTCTGAGGAGCAAGCAACTTTACAAGTGAAACCGGCAGCAGATGGTAAAGGCAAGACTGAAGAGAAGCATGGGTTCAATTGTGATGAAAGAAATTATGATAAAAGGAACTCCATAGGACTGTTGTCTAGCGAAAGAAGTAAAAAAGGGAGCCAGTCAAGATTTCAGGGACATGGGGGTTCTGATGGAAAAATGCATTCTATGTGTAGCCTGGATGCAACCTCTAAACCTATACAGAATTTGCTGCTTGGTTCTGGGGCAGTGTCTGAGAGAAGCAGGTTACTATCGTCACCTCCATCCGGAGGTCATGAAAATGAAAACTTATCTAACTGCCTTCAACCTACCTCTGGATCTAATAAAAAAGATGGAGTAAATGTTTTGGTTAGTAATTCCTCTGATGGTGATAAATCTTTGAAGACACTGAAACAAGTTAAAAAGGTTGATTATCCTGATGGGACTCATCAAAGCAATTCAAGAGATCCTCTGTCAAATTGGCGCAGGGCGAAGGATCTCAATGCCCCAAGTTCAGTTAAAAGAGATCCCTCCAGTCAGAGTGCTGCAAATGCTCTAAAGGAAGCTACAAATCTTAAACACCTGGCTGATCGTGTTAAGGTTTTTACCCTTGATGATTTCATATATGTGATGCGAATAATTTTTTCTGGTTCTGTGATTCTAAAATTGGTGCTTGTTGGCAGAACTCCGGATCAAATCTTGATAGTACAAGACTTTACTTTGAGGCAGCTCTCAAATTTCTTCATGGAGCCTCCCTGTTGGAAACTTGTAGCAGTGATAATGCCAGAAGTGGGGAGATGATTCAGTCAATGCAAGTTTATAGTAGCACAGCAAAACTCTTCGAGTAAGTCAAAATTAAAGCTTAGGATGCATTTTTACTGTCCGGTTAATATTGCAACTTTTTGGCTAATTGAGCATTGACAGATGCTTGAGGCAACAGCTGTAGGCACATCAATTATCTCTATTTTTTCCTAAATATTATTTCTGAATTCGATTCAGTTTGGCTTGCAAATTTTAGACTGTTATTCAATCAGAATGTTGATTAGGTCTAATACAGGCATGCCGTGGCTCTCCTCTCTTTCCTTGTCTTTTACGAGTTCAGTTAATTTTGACCTGACTCGAGCTAGGATGTTGTCAGAGAACGCTTCACTCAGTTTCCTGGTTGAGAAGGGAGTTTCCCCCATTTCCCTGAGATTGTCCTGCCGAAGAAATGGTTTCTTATAAATATTCATTGTCATTGGACATTGCTTATTCTTATGTCATCTTTGAGATTATGATTGTACCAACTTTCCGAGGTTTTGTTTTGATTTTGCTTTCATTTGAAAGTCCCAAGTTTGTTTTCCAATCTCTTTCCTTCTTGCAAAAGCTGTTGACCAATTCTTTATGTTCCTGATTGTTTTTATAAAATTTATACCAGCGTACTTCAGGAATAAGATAATTGATCAAATTATAACAATTCATTTGAATTTTAAGAACCTTAGCGCAGGATTGCACTCTTTGATGAGCAATTGTTTTCATTTGTTGTCCTAATTTGTTCAGTAGTTTTTGCTTCTTTGACAATGCATTACTCTGTGGAGAACATCTTGGTGACTTACTATGTATGTCAGTGTCATATATGTAGCACCTTGTTCTGAGCATCTCCACAATCTCCTGCTTGTTACTTGACTTCTTTTCAATCATGTCAAGTAACATAGTTTGTGTCCTATTTAGTTTAATGTAAAATTGTATCTGCTCTTGCTGACAGTTTACTGAAATCTTTAAGCATTATGACACCCACAGTTGTCTTACTGCTGTTGTTTGCTTAAACTTGATTATTTGCTTAAACTTGATTATTTGTTAGGTTTTGTGCCCATGAATATGAGAAATCCAAGGACATGGCTGCTGCTTCTCTTGCCTACAAATGCATGGAGGTCGCATACATGAAGGTGATTTATTCCTTACACAGCAGTGCAAATAAAGATCGACATGAGTTGCAGACAGCACTTCAAATAGTTCCTCCCGGTAAGTTTCGTCTGATCTGTTATCAGTTTAGTGCTGGCAGTTAATTTTTTTTTTTTTTACGCTTTCTGAAACTGACAAGGTGCCAGAACAGCCATGTCATCATAACAGTTGCCATTCACATAGATTAAACAATAAGTTCTAGTATGTGCCTACCATGTCTAGGAGGGTAGGGAAAGAGGGGATTAGGAGAGTTCATTGTCTCTGGCTTAAGACTTACATGGCTAATCTTCTCAAATATTCAAGGACCCTCTTGATATCAGTGTGTACTACTAACACAAACGTCCATATTAAAAGAATCTATGTAGCTTTCTTTCCTTCTTTTTTTTTTTTCTGAAAACATGTACCAACACCTTTTCTTTTACTTTGACTTTTCAGACTATTTAATGTGTTATATTGATATCATGCCATCCTTTGTTATATGATCAGGTGAGTCACCCTCTTCTTCTGCCTCTGATGTTGATAACTTGAATCAGCCAGCAACAGCGGACAAGAGTACCTTGGCCAAAAGTAATAGCTCACCTCAAGTGACAGGAAGCCACATCATTATTGCACGAAATCGTCCAAATTTTACACGGTTGCTCAATTTTGTAAGTTCATTTGTATCTTATTAAGAATTTTCTTTTTGTTTAATTTTATTCGGTTAAACCTAAAATTGCCTTTTTCTTTTGATTTGTGCTGCCCTAGATGCAGAAGCATTATATTTGCTCATCATGTTCATATGAATTGAGTAGCAGTTGTTAGCAACATTTTGTTAGTTCCTAGAAATTGATAGAGCACCGGCGTTATATATCATTACAGCATTGGGTATCTCTTTTGGGCTTCCCTACTTGTGCATCCATGTAAATCTGCATTAATAGGAGTCATCAATTTACAGGCCCAGGATGTAAATTTTGCTATGGAAGCCTCTAGAAAATCACGAATAGCTTTTGCGGCAGCAAATGCAAGTACGGGAGAAACCCAGCGTAGAGAGGGTGGTATTTCGTCCATTAAAGCAGCTCTTGATTTTAATTTCCATGATGTAGAGGGATTACTCCGACTGGTACGGATTGCTAGCGAAGCTATTGGCCGCTGAATAGTGGAGTTGTTTATAGAGTGTATCTGATTCGGATGCAATCAGAGGCCTTTATTTGTGATTCCAAGGCTTCCGTGGGTGACCAGTCACTCTGTGTCACGACTGTAAATGAGAACAATACAGGATGAGTTTTGAAATTCAGAGAGTACATAATTTTTTTCTTTACATCAGAGATCAGCTGCTTCCGGATGCAGACGAGGACCATGCATGATAAATCCATCTCAGGACTGGGTTGATTCTTCCACTTCAGCAATAAATGATCCTGATGATGTAGAAAGTGGGAGTTTTGTAATGTACAGTGGGAATTCTGCTGTGCAGCCGGATTGCGGTTAGCCAAGTGAATCGAGTTAGAGAATCCCATTTATAATAATTGTATGTGGGGCTGTACAGTGCTGGTATCACAGTACCACCTTAATAACCATTGAATTTTTTCTTTGTTTTTGTTTTTTTGTTTCTGAAGAGAGATTAGTTTCAAGTATTCTTTTAATTGGCGGTAGAAACTTGAAGGCACCTGAAAGATGGTAACTGTAAAAAATAGGTGTGTCTGACACCACAGCATCGTTGTATTCTTAGAGGCTGCACTAACTTGCTGGGTTCAAAGCAAACAGATGCAATTCAGGTTGGTTATTTCTCAAGTTTTCATCATCTTCACCTTCCTATATTCCCCTCGAAACAATATAAATACTAATCATATTTACGGTTTTTCAGCAGGTTATCTTTGAGGACTTCTGATAGGAACAATTTTTCATTGTTAACGTAGAAGATGAAGAGAAGAGGAGGAAAGAAGTTGGACAAGCTGTAAATTGGAAGAAATAAAAATTAGCGCAATGCAGAGTTGGTTATACTTGGTTTGAAGGAGGTTCATGTAGTAGGAATGATTATGGTCCTTGCATGAATTCATCATGGTTAGATGTCTGCTACTATGTAAATGTAGTATTGCCTTTACTTTTTGTTATTATTTGTTCCGACTTATGATTTCCTCTTTTTCTGGAGGGGTGGGATGTTAAATTCGTACCTCTGCCTCTGCTAACTTGCGAGTTATTCATTTTAACACATTTATTTTATATATATCCCCAGTTGAAATTTTTCAGATGCGGAGTTTCTGCCATTTTTGTATACTAAAGTTAACCTTGCAGCTTTTTTTTTTTTTTTTGAACGACAAACAATGAAGCTCATTGGTCTTTGTTTCCTTCTTCTTCCTGATTAAATCAGTGCAATTCCCAGCAACGATATCCCATTCTTTACTTCTTTTTTGGTTTTTTGTGAAAACCCATTCTGTACCTCAATGTTCTCTGTTTTAGTTTTTTTTTATTTAATGGCAAGATGGGCCTCTGTATGCTAAAAGGAAAGAGCTAGGCTTATTGGGCCATTGAAAAGGAATAGATTCTGTAATTAAGAAGCCGCTAAAGATCACTGCTTTCTCGTTCCCTGTAATGATCACAGCAAATATTATCTTGCTTCTCCCTTCTTCTTTTCTTTCTTTGTGTCTGGAATTCTTCATTTACCAAGCTTCCAAAATCAACTACCATAAATGGTTTTCAGATTCTTGTCCAAATCCAATCTTCTCCTCTCTTCCCGCCTTAAAATTCGCCATCAGACGTTTACCATACCCCTTAACTCTCTCCTTCAGGATTCTTCTCGCGATTTTCCTCTTTCCACCATCCCTAGAAGATGGCATTTCGATCATTCTCATTCCCATTCCCACTCCCGTCGCCACGACAATTCCGGCGAATCTGGTGAGAAAATATTCCGGTTGGGCCTGGCTGCTGATATTGGCTTAGCTGCTGGAAAAACTTTAACTGGTTATTTAACTGGAAGCACTGCTATAATCGCTGACGCGGCTCATTCTGCCTCCGATGTGGTATTGATTTGGTTTTCATTCTCCTCTCTACTTTCTCTTATCACCGTTATTACGAGGGATGCATCTCTTGCAATCAATTTTATAATTATTCATTTTATTGGCAGATACTGAGTGGAGTGGCATTATGGTCATTTAAAGCTGGGAATGCACCTAGAGATAAAGAGCACCCATATGGTCACTTTCAATAGTCATTTGTACCTACCCTATTCTTCTTTTAACGTTACCACGCCTAATATCATTAAAAACAGGCATATTTTGTTTCTTATTTATATTCCGTAATCTGCTTGTTTTCTGCGTTTTGTAATTTTCTTACACCTCCTTCAGGGCATGGAAAATTTGAGTCTTTAGGAGCCCTTGGAATTTCTTGCATGCTTTTGGCAACTGCTGGTGGTATTGCTTGGCATGCTTTATATCTTCTTATCGTACGCATATCTTTCCCCCCTTTCTAATTATTTACGTGGTGCCTTGACACAAATTTTGCTTCCTAAATCTTTAACAATTGTCATTTGCAGGGTTTGTTGTCCGCATCTCCTCATGGGCTTACCCATTCTCATGTGGCTGGTCATCATCATGGAATGGATATGGATCATCCCACCATCGCTTTGAGCATGACCATTGTGTCAATATCTGTAAAAGAAGGGTAAATGGTGAAATTTTTGGTGAAGTTTTGGTAAACGAATCTTCAAGTTGTCCTATCCACCTTCATGTTGTCCATGTTGGCTTTTCATGTTAATTTTGTTTTTGCTTTATAAATGCCTCCTGAAGTGTGACTTAGGCTAAAGGAATCATTTGTGTGGATCACATTGTCATTTGCAGGCTTTACTGGTTGACAAAGCGAGCAGGGGAAAGGCAAGGTAGCGGACTTATGAAAGCAAATGCGTGGCATCATCGTGCAGATGCCATTTCCTCTGTTGTTGCACTTATCGGGGTTGGTAAGAAGCTTAGAGAGTTTGAATTTTGCGTAATTGTATGAGTTAAAATCATGTCAACCTGTAATAACATGATAATTGTCACATTTATATTGACATGCTAACTTAGTTACGACAAGATTATTTATCTGTGTCATGTTCACTCATGGGTCACCTGCCCTTTTATACGTTATTCGTTTTGTTGACTAGTTTATTTTTAAGTTGACTTGATTATGTTACTGGTTCACTTCGTGCGAATCTATTTGTCATGACTTCAGGGGGCTCCATTCTTGGGGTGAAGTTTCTGGACCCACTTGCAGGACTTGTTGTCTCTGTCATGATTCTAAAAGCTGGATTGGAAACTGGGTATCAGAGGTATTGTTGCTGAAACTAAGTTCCCTTTATTTGGTTTGTTCTTCATCTTAGCTGGATCCTTGTCATGATGTGTTATTGTGTTTTTGCAAGAACACTTTTAACACTCACCTGCATTTAATCATCGGCTTGGGTTAATATCTCTTTTGTTTGTAGCTCTCTTCTGAATACTAGTTCTTAGTCATATATACCAACGTTCTGACTCTTATTTGGATGCACTTATCGTGTGCTCTGGTCTATGAAGTTCTACCTGAATTCGCAATTTATTTTGGAACTGAAGTAGATTAGCAATTTATATGGCTGTTGCAAATGGTTGTCAACATGTGCTGCCTATTGCACTTGTTACTGGCCCATTTTTGACATCGCTTCATCTTATTGTATAATATTCAGGGTTTTACTTAGCATTAGGTAAATGTTTGGTTTTACTTAGCATTAGGTAAATGTTTATCTGGCAACATTATTTTCTTGTTTGATTTCTTGGTATTGTGTAATCAGTGTCTTGGAATTGGTAGATGCTGCAATTCCAGCTGAACATATGGATCCTATAAAGCAAACAATAGTACAAGTTGAAGGTGTCAAGGTTGGTATCATAATTTTTCCTTGCAGAATTTCTTTTCCATTGAAAGTCTTGACAGAACTTGTATGCTAATAAGTCAGTGTGCAAATGTGAACATGTTCCGGTAAAATTCTATCCTGAGGGCAGACATGAAATAGTCATCTGGAAATTTGCCCCAGTTAAAGGCTTCATGAAAATTTCCCGAGTTATTAAATTGGCTCTATCCTATTACATATCCACCAACAGTGTGATCTGTTAGAGAATCAACATATCTATTGAGCATATCTTATGAATTGGTATGCTTGTTGAAAATCTCTTGGAATTATTTACAGGGATGCCATCGGTTGAGAGGAAGGAGGGCAGGTTCATCTTTATATCTTGATGTACATATTGAGGTTGGCCATTCTGAATCCGACATTACATGCTTGACCAATGTATTTTAAATTTATAGGTAGCCCATCCCCAAAGATATAGTATGCTAATTACCTAGCTTTGCAGTTTCTGATGTAATTATTGGTCATGAATTGCAGGTTGATCCTTTTCTGAGTGTTAGTGCAGCCCATGGAATTGGTGAAAAGGTCCGAGGGGAAATTCACAAGTCCTACCCTGAAATAGCGGAAGTTTTTATACACATAGGTATGTCAGTTCATTTTAATTTTATAAAACTGATCTGCATCAAGCAGCAGCGGAATTAGTAAAGGGTAACTGATCCCTTCACCTGAGCCTGTAGTTTGGATATGATTGCAGAGATTTCTACTATATCCTTCACACATAAGACTCTTATATCCACAACTGCAAATTTAAATATTTAGTTGGGTGCTTGACTTTCCTTGAAATGGCTGCAGATCCTTCGTTTTTGAATTTGACACCGAGTGAGCAAGATAATTCAGAAGGTTTTACTAATCAGAACAGAAATATGTCCTTGGAAGACAGAGACATTGCCATGATTGTTTCAAGTATTTTCTCGTCAAAGTTTCCGGAGGTAAATAATTTTTCTCAACTTGTCAGTTATACTAGGTCTGGCAGTCATGAATGGCCGGTTCTGTTTAGGTCTGATCTTTGGTTGTTTTAAGTCAGATGGAAACCGCTCAAGAAATGGCTAATATTGTTCTTTAAGGCATTATTATTTTGATTAAAACTAAATATAATTATTCTTTAAATGCATTGGGATAAATCAAATCGGAGTATTGAGTGCTACTCCATAAGCTTCCACTTTCCGAGTTGCATTTTCGCCAATAGTGGTTGGTGTGAAATATTCATTCAGCCTTTTTCATGACTATGAACACGAAGTTTTTTTCTTTGATGAATTTTCAGAAAGTGGTGGTGGAGCGCATTAGACGCCACTTATTGCAAGGCAAAGTATTTCTAGAAATTGAGGTTTCCTTGTCCCCTGACATCTTGATAAGGCAAGTACTAAAACCAGCGCAAAATAGCTCTTGATGTCTGCCTTCCATCTTGATGTGCGTTGTTTTACCAATGTTACATTGGCCTACTATCAGGGATGCAACGGAAGTTGCAGAAGCAGCTGAAAATGAAATCCTGAAGACATCCTCAGACATCATTCAAGTGAGCATTCAGCTGAGATTGGGACGTCCAGTTCCGGAGTTCGACTTCAAGTAATAAAAGCAGGCTTCGGGCCCAAAGGAAATAACAACACTGAATATGAAGATGCTTGTTGTACTGAAAGCGTACTGCAGAGGTAATAAAAATACCACATAGAGGTAACATAGAATAATTCGATGGCTACAATCTCCATACCTTAAAACTGCAATGCTATATTTGGCATCCGAAATTCTGAAAATTAACCAATGCAACATGGAAATGCTATGAAATTCTTTTTGGGTTGCTGAAAATCCCTTTCTTTTTGTATACATCTTCTTTTCCAGGAAATGGAAAATTTTCAAATTCCATCCAGACTCGGGTCTAACTGTAAGTATATGATCTGGAAGTTGGCCCAACGATTTAGCTTCTATAAACTTGCGCCATCCCCACGTGATTCAACTTTAAATAAGGACGAATAATCCATATATATCAATAAAGGCTGAGATGAAAATGCTCAAGACCGGATGGATTATACAACTACGGGCCAATGTTTCAGACTACTCGAAGGCTGATACCATTCTTGGCCCATTCTGTTTAATTTCTTCTTTTACCGCCAAATGGCTAATGGCCTTGTTCCAGCACTCTTGCATGCCCACCAAGAAATGGCTTCTCCTATCTATGCTTTACACGCAGCTTAACACCTCAAAACCCAGACACGACATTAGAAGTAAACGGCCGTTATCAATCGCTGTCGAACATTCCAATCAGTTTCTCCATAGCAGATTCCTCAACTGTTGGTCCGTTGGCTCATTGCTTCCATTTCCACTCTCTGCTGCCGCCGTTGTTCATGCAAATTTGCCGGCCCTGCCCCTCCAATCCCAATAAAATCACGAGTCATCATATCACTACCTTCTCCATCAAGCCTTGATGTTCCTCCCTCATTTCGTTTCATTGGATAAGCTCTTCCATTAATCAAGCTAGAATTACCACCATCGACTTTGTCATTATCATTGTTACAGTTATCAGCGCCTGCGGAAAACGCACTCAACATCCCAATGTCATTCATGCCCGACCCACTAACTGGATCACAGAATTGTGACGTCGTTTCTTGTCCTTTCTGAAAGTTACTGTTGGATTGGTCGACTCCTCCATTTATACCAATCATGTGCGTTTTGCAGTTGCACTCCAGCACTCCAATCATATAATGTTGTGTTATCATGCCGCTGAACTCCAGCAGTTGCACCCATTTGTGCTGCCTTTTGCAATAAGGCTGTTGCTGACATTTGAGCTGGACTTGAAATCTGACACTTTTGTTCCATCTTGTAGATAATCATACCCAGATGAGCTTTTGGGACTCAGCTGCAAGCTAGAAGAAGGAACTAACAGAGAGCATGAACTGTTTGAAAAAATGCTTGCTTCCATGTACATGGGCTTAAATGGCTTTGGCCAAGTTCTCGAGGAAGGTACTTGCATGGGTTCTCGCTGAAACCTGATATTATGACGGATGTGCTAGTATTGGTGGTTATGAGCTCAGGTATTTGGTTTGTCAAGTTTGATTCCATATTAGTAGTCATCTGTCTTTGATTTACTTCGTTGTTTTCTTCTGCTAACGCGTCACAAAAAGCTCTATGCGTGACGAAGCTATCTCTCCTGCATAATTGATGAATAAAAAGAAAGAAGAAATGTGTATTTCATGCATATAGAAGAAAGGTATTAGTATGTATATATGTTATATCCTGAAGGAAAAGGTGATGTTCGATCTGTCTGACCTGGAAAAGATGGTTCCACAATCACATTTGTGTTCCCTTGTGCCACATATCTTTCGATGAGCTTTCCAATCTGATTGAACTGCATATTTTTTAGAGCATTTATCACATTTTCATTCCTTTTCGCCGTGTTTTCTGCTAAAATGTTTCTTGATGCCTGTTAAATCTCCTAGTGCTCGAGCCGGATTGTGATGAGCACATGTTGGTTCAGGGCAGATATAGACTCGTTTCTTTACATCTGTTGAAGTTCTTCGCCTCAACTTCCATAGAAAGTTATGGACTCTCCTGTGAAGTTGCAGATTTTGATCCCTCTGAAACCCTTTGTTACATATCTCACGTACAAACCGGTTGGTTGCCATAAGAGGAGTTGGTGATAATGCAATAACTTCAGCATGTGGATCTAACGATCAAAATAAGATAGGACTGGTACTTGATCAGTATTTATTTGAGAAGGAGAAGCAGAACAAGTTAATGGAAGTATAGGAAGAGTCAAATTATGATCCATTGTTATTAAAATTTCCATGATAAACAAGTTCATGGCTGCATGTCAGAGCGAGAAGCAATTTGAGAAGGACAAGAATTCACACCTTTACTCTAGTGATCCATCCAGTTGCAAACCCTTTTATTTTTAACACTCTGACTGTAACTATGAAAGGAACTAGGAAAAATCAGTATAGGAAGTGGTATGTTGGTCAGTTAATGGGTATGATTTCTTAAATGAAGATAATAAAATTGACTTTGCCTGGAGTTCCTGGAAGATTTCTTTTCTTCTTGGCTGCGGACTGTTGAGAGGTAGAACCATTGCTGTTAGCAGGAGCAGGATTTGGTCCTGATGAACTAGAACTGTGGAAGTGATCTGGTAGCTTCTGCTTCTGCTTCTGCTTCTGCTTCTTCTTCTGCTTCTGCCTTCCTTCAAGCTGCTGGACTTCTTCTCCCGTGTTTCCAGAAGAGAAGCTTCCTTCACCACCTGTGATATTTGACATTTAAAAGCGAACAGGATCGGAAATTATCACTACCAATTACTCTTAGTCCCTTTCCCTGGAAATCTTTGTTTCGTTCCAAGCTTTTCCAAGTCTTTTTCTGTTTAGCTGAAACAGAAAATCAGGAGCTGCTCTATGTAGAGGACGACAAATTTCGGGGAATTCTCCATCATTTCTGTTGAAGAAGGGGACAACTGTAACTTGGCAATGAGGTCTTCTTTCCCAGGCGTTGCATAATAATAACATACTCAGTAAACACCGCCAAATTTCATCACCAGACTACTTATATTTCTGCTAATATAGCTACCAGAGTCTATTATTTCTAATTAATTTTCTTAATATAATAATTTAAAACGAGTATATTCTCAACGGGTGTTTTTTTAAAAAAAAAAAGTATTTTGTATATATATATATATATATATATATAGGTGAAACCATGAAAGTCAAATCAAACAGAAATGCATTCAATTGAATTTATAAAGCAGTTGGTTGGATATATCTATATATTATATGCAGAGGCTAGTTGATTGTAGGACTCAAATGGATGGGTCAACTGTCCAAGTGACGATTCAAAACCCTACAGCCAACCGCAAATTAATTTAAGCCTTACCCCCAAATGAAGTGTTGAGGGAGGTAGGCTAAGGATAAAACCAGCAGGAAAGAGGAACCAATGGTGTGTAATACCATTTGGAGAAGCAGTTTTGGGTCGTGAGAATGAAGTTTTGTTGGTAGACATGTTTTGATTTGGAAGATGGGCAAATGGCATGTGAAGGTTGTGGATTCTTTGTCATCATTTTATGTAACGTTGTCAATTTTATGTGAATAATGATATAATAATATTATATTCGTCTGAATTATTTACCACTAGTTCCTTTCCAAGCACGGATTGAGTGATTCTTTGATCCACCATCCACAGAATTGTAGAGCAGCTCATCAGATTCATCACAAATGCACTGCTTATGATACGCTGATTGCCCTACGTTTGTTGTCTTTTGTTTCTAACTTGTGTTCAAAGCTAGAGACTAAAGATTAACGCCTTTCCTTCCATCCCTATCTTGCCCTTTGCCCTTCTGATAACAGAAAGAAAAATCAGTGGCTTAAAAGGATTCAAAGAACTTTTTGACCCCTTTTCTTTTCTTTTCTTTTCTCAGAATGGAAGCTTTTTGAAAATTGTTGTACTAACTGTGCCAGGAGTTATGTTAAAATCATTGTCCGGGAGGCTCATGGGATTGCCCTGTATGGCATATTTGCACATCATTCCACATTTCTACGTGGCGTCATGTGCACTTGGGTTTCTTATGCCACCTGGTAATTGGGGCTCCAGATGACATGCCGTCGTTCAGGAGTCTGTAGGTTTCTTGCCACATAAACTATTCTTAATCTAAATGATGAGCAAGTGAACTGCCAAATATTTCCAGGTAAGATTGTACTATAAAAAAATGTGTAATAAGTACATTTTCTGGTGATTCCATGGAATCTAGTCTTAGGCAAGAAAATCCCAATGGATCTGCCCGACGGTTGTGGCAGTGGAACACTCAACTCTCTTGGAGCCGGCTACTCGGGCTTCCAGAGCCAGTGCTTTTAGTGGCGCTAGCAGGCCCAAGTTTTAACCATGGAAATGATTGTGTAGCTTAAGGTTTTTGTAGAAGCTACAGTTGTTGAACATTGTGGATCAAGACCAGTGAGTGATGCTGCCTTTAAGAGACAATGTCAGGTTCAGGTGATTGGCAACAATCTTTGCCTTTTGCGTTAAACCTAAGGCTCATCAATCATGTCAGAGTTATCATGGAAACCATCCAGTGAATCTCCTGTTCTGGACTCAGCAGCATCATTTGTAACGTCATCCTTAGAAGTTGCTTTGGAACCGGTCTTTCGACGAACTCGTGGAGAAGGCCTAGGTGTTGTGCTATTTTCTGATATGTCTGCTCCTTTTCTCTTTTTCGTCAGGCTGAAGAATCCCATCTCTAAAGCTTCCAATGCTTTTGTGGTCAATGGACGATTCCTTATACTCTGCCTCCGGCTGTTTATTGCAGCTTGCTGCCCTGTATGAACCTCTACATCAGGAAGCTTGGACGCCTCGGATTGCTGACCTTCTCCCAATAAAAATGCTGAATTGTTTACTGATGAATGATCATTTGTTTGCTCCGCGGCTGTCATACTACCATGCTCATCAACAGCAAAATCTGGCGAGACAAAAGGGATGTTCAAGTCAATCAGCTTGGGGGATGGATGTTTTACTGGAGAGTCATCCTCATTTAAAACCCCTTCGTTACTCTCACCTTGACTGTCTTTAGCCAAAGAACTAGCAGATGACAAATTATGAGGTGTACCAGCCTGAAAAATCACTTCTTCACATGGATCGGGTGAGTTTGACATATAGTGGGATTCATCTGGGGCTTTCCTGTCAGCAGACAAGTTTCCAGTACTGCAGCTAGAATCTCCAGGGTGACAAACGTTGATACGCTGCAGCTTAGTCACAGGAACCAAATATCGTGAGCAACCGGACTTTGCCTTCCTGCTGAATTGATACTTCATATTCTTCTGCACCTGCTTGTCACTATTTAGACTGGTGTCTTTGTATTGACTTTCCTCGGCTGAAATAATGGTATCAGAGGTACTGTGTCCACCAATATTCACAAGGCCATTTGCACATTCTGATGAGTTCACACAAGGTCTCTTTTCGGTCGCAACCTCTTCTTGATTTGAGTTATTGGCTTCAAACTCATTCTCTTGCGATTCTTCTGATGAATCTTCATCAGTTTCACTAGAAAGACCGGAGAAAGTAGACAAACTAGACGCGTCAACAGGTAAGCTTCTGAGCTCCCTCACCTTTCCTCCTCCTCCACGAGGCAAACTGGTGTCCACGATTGTAAATTTTGGTAAATTTCGATTTCGTGGCTGGAGGTAACAATGGTGTTGCTTAGTTGACAGGCCATCTCGGTCCTGTTTTAAGGGAGGATCCCATTCACTTTCTTCTTTACTTCGACTGCTTTTGGCTGGGTCAACATCAAGCTCAAGTAGTCCTGGTTCCGAGGCAACTTTACTCAAGACATCACTAACAGAATCGTAATAGTGGTTACCTTTTACAAGTCTTCTCCTTGAAAATTTTTTAACACCAGGAACGAGAAAAACCAAAGAATTCTTGAGACTGGAAATTCCATTATCATTGGGCTGTTCGGAATGCCATCCACTTGCTAAAAGTCGGGGCCAAACAGCTTCCCAGAAGAGATCATTAGATCGGGCTTTACTCAACCGAAAATCCCCTGTCAGAAACTTGATGATGTCTGCAGATGTAAGAGAAGACCAGCCCTTTCCAATTGGTATTTCAGGACGGACAGAGATTGTTTGATTGTGCTTTACTGGCTCCATGGCAGTGCCCGTGAGGTCATCCTTTCCTTTGCCAATGCCCACAGCTTGGGTGAGCATATTTATGCCAACTGAACTTTTTAACCTGAAAACATATTCTTCAAATGAAATCCTCCCCTCTGCGTATGTCCTATATGCCTGCAGTGGACCAGTCATCAGCGAAGAAGCAAGCTTAGCCGTCGGCATATAAAAACGACAGCTACCGTACAAAGGTTTTAAATGAATTCTACGACGGATGGGCTCGACCGGAATGGTGTTTTACACCAGCAAAAAAGACCAAAAAAAACGCAGTTTACAGAGTTGTTTGATTGTTGTTCTATAATCACCCGATATTATACTATGACTATAATCGTAATTGTAAAGATGCATCCCATGAATCAACTTTGAAAATATTTTATTTGGGTGGTCAAGTTCCGCATGATGGCATGAGGTGAAATTTACAGGTCAGTTGAGTATTCAGGAGCAAGGAAAACTGCACGAAGAGATGAACTTTTCTAGATCAAATTTCTATCAATCAAAGATATCGAGGATACATCTATACAACCTACTACAAGCTCAAATTTGTACTACTCTTTCAGTTCCCACTGTCCACACTCAAAATATTAATACTCATCCATGTTTTCCACAGGGTAAATTTCACATGCCTTCCATGATCATCTTAAATGCTTTTCTAAATCATAGGATGGCAACAAAAATCAATGGGAAAACTAGGACAGCAATGATAGTTACTGTTAATCAATCTTCACCCACAACTGTTATATCAAACATCCAAGCATTATTAACAAATAATCAAAAAAAGCAACCAAATAATGTAAGCCCTTACTTTTAGGCCTACGTGCCTAGACAAAGCAAACATACAGCACGGTGAAGTTAAAATCAATAATTACAACTCTCCTAAAGGCACCTATGTCTATGTCTAAACCTATTACCATCTAACAACTGATTTAATAGCATTGTACACCCGCTCAATAGTTACAAACATGGAACCTCACCTTCTGAATGGTCATAAAACACAGTTGCATGTCCCTTATGCTTGATAATTCAACTCTCAAAAAAAAAAAAAAAAGAGGCAATGATCACGTTCATTATAAGAGCAGGAAGGATAAGTGGTTAGATAAAAGGGATGCAGCATGTGCAATATGTCGATGCTAATAATTGGAATGAACTCACCTTTTAAGAGAAATGACACAAGTTTATCGGTGTGTGCTATTATATGATAACATCATAAAAAATACCTCGAGCAAAAAACTCTGACATTCTTGTGAAACATGAGTAGATAATCGTGATAATAGTTCTTGTTGCCTCCATCCTGTAAATATCTTTTCTCCATGGATACTTCGTCTACTTCTTTGTTTCTGGCATCCTGACCATCTCCGGTGTTTGTCAGACCTGTAAAACGTTCCATAGTAGTAACACAACAAATCCCCCATTTTTTTACTCTCAACGAACTTCTGAACAGCTACAAAATCCTTCCCAAAGATATATAGGCCAAGAAGAAAACCATCACGTTCAATGTCTGTCCATGATTCACCCGGTGAATCAGGAAGAGGGCACAGACCTTTTCCTATTAGATCCATTTTATTTTCTGGTTCCTGTGCTGAGATTATATCAACTCCCACCTTATTTCTTCCACCTTCTAGATGAAAGCTTGAACGAAATCCTGCAGCAGCCGCAGGTTCAACTTTAAATTCTGGATTAAAGTTAGAAGTGATCTGACTCTCTTCACTGCTCTCAAACTCGATAGTTCCGTTGACATTTTCTAATCCATCATTTGACCACGTGACTGGAATTGGTAACCCAAGTCGTGAAAATTTATGAACATCAGCCATGGATTCTCTGTTGCTAGGTGTATTTATAAGCTGCAAACGATCATGTCCTGAAAGTAGGGGAGAAATTTCTGCCTGGTACTCATAGCCGATACGAGGAAGTACCTCCGGATCTCCAAAAATATATCCTATTTCTGATGAACTTGGAGAAAGTGATTGCTCAACTTTTTCGCCTCCAGTACCTTCCACGTTGCTATTAAAACAAAAAGAATCCATCTGCCAATAAAGCAGCATAAATTGAACTGAGTAAAACAGAATGTCAGGAAATCTTATATCGTCAGTAAGTTCATATCCATCGGCCCATGTGACTGCATGAGACCCCTTTCCTAGCCAGAGAGGTGGGGCTGTGCCCCTTCCGACTTGGCAAGCTGAGGGTGTAATTTGTAAATCAAAACATTTTAGTTTGATTGAAACATAGAAAATACTTTACAAAATTCAAAAAAAAAAACAATAAAAAAAATCTGTAGAAGCTATTCCATCTGAATTTAGTGTTGTCGAAGAACACGATCCATCAAGATACCACATAAATCAAATAAACAATGATTTTAGTTCCTGGTGGTATGTAGTTGCCTTATCAGAAAATACGTTCACTTTAAGCACCAAATAGATAGAAACTCCAGTTCATAGCTAATTACAACGGAAAACTGCGATCTAATAATAAAGACAAAAGCTTGATTAAGATCTACATGCTGAGGTACACTGCAGAGGAAGAAAATCCCCTAATACTCAACAATATTGAACCAATTTGATGCATAGAATTCGCAAAGCATCACTGTGACATATAAGGACAATCCTGAATTCTAAGTTCCACAAGAAAATATCCGTAGAAAAGTAAAAATCAGAAGTAATGCAGATAAGTTATCGAATTCAACCCTTTGATCATACAGCAGCATTCTTGGAAAATAATCGAGAACGAAAACCACTAAAAACAAATAACGATACAGTAAGTTCAAACTGATAAATCAATAATTCAAGTTTCGGTGATCGAGAATATTGCATAATCTAGTCGAAAGAATCGATATTCAAGTGAAACAAATAAGTCAGTACCTATCATTATGGTGAAAAAATCACAGAGAGCCCCATTATAAGGAGCTCCTTTAACCAGTAATTAAGAAAGGCACATTTTTCAAAAAGAAATGCTAAGAAAGGAACATTAAGGCATGTATATTTATGCAGAGAAAGAAGGCAAGACGTGAAAAATAAAAGATTGAATAAGTTGAAAAAGACTAAAAAAGGAACATGTATATACTGTGTAGATATATATAAAGAGAAAGCTAACCTCCATAGAAGAATAACAAGTTGGAACGTTAAAACCCATGTGGAGGAGAAGACCATGGGCAAATGGGTTCTTGTTGGTTATATGCATCCATTAACCTTGATTCTCAACTTCTTCTTTACCAAAAATAGGAGCCAAGAAAATCTAGAAAAAAGGAGGAGGAAAGAAAGAAAGAGCAGACATATAAAATCGAGAAAACGAAATACTAATAACAGTAATAATAAAGAAAAAAGAAACTACGTGGTATCAACTTAATTACCTTAAAGCTTCATCTGGCATGGATACCAAGGTTGAACTGTTGAAGACTTTCGCAAAGCAAGCGAATATATATGTATATATGTATATATATATATATATGTGTGTGTGTGTGTATATTAGAGGGGGGAAATTATATAATTTTTATGGTTTTTTTTTTCCTGAGAGAAAATTAGAGAGAAAGAGAAAGGATTGCTGTTCGGTTTGATTTATGAGAGTGCGAGACCACGCGTTCGTATGGTGGGTTCTGTTTACCCCAAACTCGAATTACTAAAAAGTCCTTCCTTCTCTTGTATTTTTGATGCTTTTTGGTTTTCTCTGTATACCCTCCATCGGAATTTCACCGGCTTCCTTGCTTAGTAGGAATTTGGAAATTCCTTTATTTTTTTTCCTTCTTCTGTTTCACTTCTCGGGGAGTATAAGATTGGCAAATAATATGAATTAAATAAATAATAAATTAACGTTAATAAGATATTGCTAATACGATCCAAATGGATGGGATAAGAGCGTACATAATACAAGTGTAATTGGTTGGTTGGTATGAGGTGTTAAGTGGGAGAAGAAGGGAGGAAAGGTGATATGGAGAATGGAAGCAGCGGAGGGGGGTTGGATGGATGAACAGATGAAGCCGTATAAGCATTCGAGTAAAGATATCGTTTTTAAGTATTCGCTGGAAAATGTTTTGTATTGGCTGGATTTTGACGCACCCTACTATTTTATTGCACACATGCTCACGTGGCTGTTCAATTCCAATATATAAATCAATCAATCCATTTTTTATATTTTCTTATTATCATTTTCAATTTCTTAGTATATATATATATTTTTTATCTATCGATTCATAGTAAATATATATTATATAATATTTTATCAAACATAAATATATTTATTAATATATATCATAATATACATCAACATTATATAAATATTTATCAATGTATATGATATATATATATTTATATATTTATCATAAAATAAAAATAAATAATTATAATTATAATAAAAATACTAAAAATAATTAAAAATAAAAATAAATAATTAAAAAATTTAATAATAAATTAAGTCAAAAAATAGAAAGAAAGAAAGAAGAATAATAATCACGTGAAAGAAGAATAAGAAAAATAATAAAAGGAAAAAAAAAAAAGAAGAAGATGATGAATCCTAAAGAGTAATAGGAAGAAGAATTTTAAACAATAAATGAAGAAGAAATAGAAGCATTAATTTGAAAATTAGATCTTTTCTAGTCTAATATCTTTTAATTTTTAAAAAAATAAAAGGTGAAAATATATTTAAAATTAAAATAAATATTTTTTAAAAAATTAAAGATTTTTATTTGAGATTTATTAAACATGAAAATTCTTCTATTTAACAAGAAGACTGCCTGTAGGCCCACTTCACCCACTTCCCTTGACGTGGGCTCCATCTTGCTCTATCCCTATCCAAACGGCCCAATCTTTTATTTCTAATAAAATCACACAACCACGCATACAGAATTTTGAAAAATATCAAAATTAATTTAATTTTGAAAATTATAAAAATAAATTTACTGTATATTTATTGAATTTTTTTAAAAAAATCATTACTATATATATATTTTTTACATGTAATAGGATGTTATTATAATAATTTAAAAATGGATCATATTTTTATAATTTGAATATTTATGCAAAATTTCTTTTTTTTTTTCCACTAAGCATGATCCGAATTACATGAACACTTTGATGAAATATTACTTGGAAACCTTTTGCAGATGATCAAAATAAGAACAATGGTTAAGAAGTTAATCTCACTTCAATTATTCTCCCCTTTCTTAAGTTAGGGGGTATTGGAGGATTACCCGTACGAGTGTAGCTTAGTTGGTATTCGGATGGCAGAATTGGTACCAAGGATCCAAAGTTCGAGTCTTGGCAGCCGTAACGTGGGAGTTACACCTTATGAATGGACTCCTTGTGGACATCAAGACCACAGATCTTCCATCTAGGAGCCGCTGAATATCGTGATTTACCCCCTTCACAATCATGTCGGGTCGTGGTGAGGGGATTAAGCTTATGTTGTAAAACACCATGTTTCAGCAACCAATCACCATGTGAAGATGGGACATCATATAACTACGAGAGGTTTCATAAAATCGAATGAAAAAGATAGATCAGAATTTCTACCATGTGGATCTTACTTTGTATCATAGCCGGTTGCTTTTCTTTTGCATTCTTAAAAGTTTGTCGTTGATTATGCTATTAATACTCACTCTTTCTACTCTTTGGTTATGTCTGAACTTGTCTCCGCATATAGTTAATTCTCAGTCGAGCCGATTATATTACAAATGAACTTGATCAGCTATGTACGTGGCATGTTCCTAGTCATCTATCTTGCCTCCAGATCATTAACATGATGATAGACCATGTCAAAGCTTCCATATCAGCATGCTCCTGTTTTAAATCAGACAAGGACATATAACCTTGACCGGATCCTTGTACAAGTTCTCCTTTCATTCATTTATCCAACAACCTTGTGAGATTGGATTAATTGGAGAAATCAATGTACTGGGTTCCATGGAACTTGTTCGATTGGTCCACTGATGGCTAGCCTGTTAAGCAAGTTTTCATTTGAGTGTTTGTAGTTGTCGATGATGGAATGGGATTGAATACTGTTGGAGAGAAATCAATTTTCACTATATCACATGAATACTTTATGAATTACACTAATAATTTTAAAAGAAATAAAAATGATTTGGGATAAGTATTTAATTTATTTAAAATTTTAAAATTTTTCATAATATTTTTTATTTTCTTTTAATTTTATCCAATTACAAAATAGACGTGTGTCTGACATATTTATTTTATGTGGTATCATTAATGTCACTTAAATTATTAAAAAATGATAAATTATCTATTTTACCTTAGTACGATTTTCAGTTTTATCCTTAATTTTAATCTAACTTTCAATTTTACCATCAATATTAGTATAAATGTGATATTTTTCTTAATTAAAACTTAATTTGAATATATTTTATTAAAAAAAAGAGAGAAATAATTTTTCAAACTTTAAGATTTCATATTCTTGTCCTTCATTTTATAATCTAACATTAACATTAAATTAGAATAAAATAACAAAGAAAATAGATTCATAAAATATTACATTTTTCAATTTTTAAATTATAATAAATTATATTTTTTTTATCTTGAAATCATAAAATTTTAATGTTATTGAGTTTGATTAAAATGATGTTTTGAGATAAAAATAAGTAAGATTATTTTCTTATATATCTATTATATTCTACTGAAATATAATTAAATTAATCTTCAATTCAAAAAATATTATATTTTAATTATATGATAATTGAAAAATATATATTTATATAATTAAATAAAATTGATACAAATTAAAATATTTTTTAAATAGTATAATTAAAAGTTAAACTAAAGTTGAGGATAAAATTGAAAATCATACTAATTCAACCATAAAATAGATAGTTTATTATTTAAGTTAATATTAACAATGTTATGCAAGACACATAAGTCAACTAAGATATGCTTTTTTGTAATTGAATAAAATTGAAAATAAATAAATAAAAATTGAAGTAAATTGAAAAATTTTAAAATTAATAATAAAATTGAAAATCTAAGATAAATTAGATAGTTAAAAAGAAAAAGTATGTTGTGGTCGGTGAGGGAAATTTAGACCACAACAACCCAAAACAGAGATAAGACATGATTAAGATCCAAGGATCAGTTCAAACCCACTACTGATCTAAACTAGAAGCTTTAACAATATCCATAGAATCTGATGTTAAGACCACCTCATAGGGCAACTTCACCATTGCAAGAACCGTGAAGTGGAAAGGAAAGTAATACGGACAAGTTGTAACATCACCTTTTATACAAAAGATTAACAACAAAAAGAACATATTATCTGTAACATACCGGCCGGCCGGCCATCCTACCGGGGAATGATTCCTTCAGCCACTTGCTAATTCAGCTACAATTATTTCTTTTTTTTTTTTTTCTTTTGATAAACAAAGTAATTTATAAAATATTATGGAAGACAAATCATGTTCTCTGAGCAGTAGATTCACGCAGGAAAGTACAGCTTAGATTACCTCGTCCCATGTTTTGATTGGTATATTAATTAAATACATCGAATATTATTCATTAAGCTATAGTGTCTGACGTGCACAGCTCCCACAAATTTTAACCTTGGCGGTAACATTTTCTTTCCACGAGCAGTGTTGTCGTTACTTCACATGTTCTATCATTCATAGGTATTCAAAATCTTAATTTATGTCAATTCTTCTCTCATGAAGCTGCTAACTCCTGTTCAATGCTCATTTTGCATTATTCTCTATTTAAGATCATATTGTTTTCCTTTAAAAATATATTATTTAATTTGATGTGATCAACATTAGCTAGCTAATCAGATATTGATAAAAAAACTAATTTTAGGCTTATTATTCGGAAATTTATTCAAAAATATTGTAATAAAAGAAACTGATTGTCCTTTCGATTCAAACCAGTTATTAATCATGACCATGATAAATTCCTTTCCAAAAATAAATACAAAGGATATATATTTTATATAAAATTATTTTTAATTTTATAAATTATAATTCTTCCATGGTTATATAGGCATATTATAAACAATTATAATATTTGGGAAGCATATGTACAATTATCAAGATGATGACCTGTAAATAAATGTAACATAAAGAAAAAGTTTACCTTCTACCAGGAACTGCCACATGTCAGGGCAATCGGACCTGTGATAAATTTCCAAGCTTACCACCATGACCGCAGATAATCAATGAGATTATTATTATTATTACAAATTAAAATAATTTGGTGCCAGTCATCTAGAATGACATAATCAAGAAGTAGAAAACCCTGAAGAGGCAATCCAAACCCCGCCCCCCTCTAATTTACTAATAATTGATTCTTTTTGGGTCTTAATCTTGTATTTATGTACAGAATTAGGAAAACACGTGCATTAATATTAACCACAAACTCAAATTAAGGAATTATTTTAAGAAAAAATTAATTGAATATGAGGAAATGGGGAAGGGGACCATTTCAATTCATAATTTGGTCCTTTTTTTAGGGTTTCGATGTTGTCGCCATTGTCGTTATTAGAAAGGCATTGAAATTTAAAACTAAAACATTAAACCTAACTCAAGCCTACTTTGGAAACTTGCCCACCATTTTGTTCCCCCTAGCAACCGTTGACCAGGTCCTTCATGTCCCGCCACGCCACGTCATCCCCCTGTTCGTGACTATGCATTTTAATCTAATGGAATGTATTAAAATATCATTTCTATTATATATATATATATATGTATATTTATATTAAAATATTTACGTAAAATTGAAATTTATTTGACTAGTTTGACATTTAATGTTGTAAAATATAGTAAGACATCATTTATATTATAAATATATTTAAAAAATTTACGTAAAACTTTTCAGTTTTGAAATTTTTTTTTAAAATATATATATATAATTTCATGATTTATTTTGATTTGATTATTATTGAACAGAATATTGATATTATATCTGACAATACATATTTTGGATGAGATAGAGATGAATCAAAGAAGCTACAAATCCATGTTTGACAGGCAACGGATTCTTCTTAATCATATTGAGCTAGAGTAAATATTATAGGTTGAATTATATATATATATATATATACACATATATATAAAAGTAGCAAATTGAGGGGATATCGGGTTTTTTTTCCTACATTTCAGATATGGATATAGGCAATTATTCAGAAGGAGCATATCAGAAGTACAACTTTGCAGGAAATAACAGTGAGGATGGCATGATAAAGGAGCAAGACAGATTGCTTCCAATAGCTAATGTGGGGAGAATCATGAAGCAAATTCTTCCACCAACTGCAAAAATCTCGAAAGAAGCTAAAGAAACGATGCAGGAATGTGTATCTGAGTTCATAAGCTTTGTTACGGGTGAAGCCTCGGATAAATGTCACAAAGAGAAGCGAAAAACTGTAACAGGAGACGACATTTGTTGGGCTCTTGCTGCTTTAGGGTTTGATGACTATGCTGAGCCCCTCAAAAGGTATTTATACAGATATAGAGAGCATGAGGGAGAAAGAGCTAGCCATAAGATGAGCAAAAGCGAAACAAAAGAAGATTTGTCGATGATTAATTATAATGGAGAGCCGGTGGATAGATCGCCAGTGTTTGATAAAGGTGAAAGTTCTGTCGACAGGCGATTTTGACTTCATGAACATGATTAAGGGTAACATTATCTCTTGCCTTGCATCAAAACAGTATATTAATTGATTTTATATAGTTGTGGAAACGATGAAGTTTCTCTTGGGTGTGGGTTTATAATCTGTGGTTTGTTCTTGATTAAATGCTAATTGATTGGTTGCTTAATATCCTTGGAATGAGACTCATACTGCTAATCTGTTCTAGTTTATTTAACGCATGATAAGATTCCCAGTTGAGACGATGAACTTGTTTTCCTTTTGATCATATTCGAAACATCATGAGTCGATTAACTGGTACAGATATGGCTGTCGTTTCAAATCTAACAATGATTTTCTGCAATGTTTGATAGAGTAAAGGACACGTCTAGTCTAGTTTCAGCTAAATTTGCATCTTTTCGCTTAATCTACATCTCATTTAGGGGTTTTGCTTGGCCTAATATTCCTGGATTTAGCATGATACTAATTCAAACTTTTCTTGTCTAGTCATATAATGGTAAGAATGCTTTTACCTATACAACTTAGGCTCCATTTCTTTGCTTGTCTGGTCATAAAATATTAAGAATACTTTTATCCTGAATAACTTGGGCTCCATTTCACCTGAAAAGGTATTTTTGGAATTTATAGTTTATTTTATAATCAAAATTACTGCGGAGAAACACTGTTTAGAAAACAGTTAAAAAAGTATTTTAGGATTTTGTTTATTGTTTTAAATTGAATATATAATGAAAAATTTATTTTATGAGATATTTCTAATTTTAAAATATTCTATAAATAAACAATAAATAGTGAATCATTATTATTAAAGAAAATCAAATTAAAAAAATTCCTTTGTTTCATATTGTTAATGGTTAAAGTGAATCGTGGTGGGTTGTTTTTTTTTTTTTTTTAAATTGCATTGACCTTATTATTTTGATAATTAAGGAGACAAGTTTTTCCAAAATCTTGTAATTTACTTGGGATGGTAATTATAGCATGTGTTTACAGTGAACATATCAAATACCTGCTTAATTTTGACAGGCTACTTCTAGCAGACAGCTTTCACTTTCTGTTACACTTACAGTGGTTGAGGTTTTATATATATATATATATACATGGTCATTTCTTACGAGGTTGTAACTAAAGTTCGTAAGTCATACCAACTTTGAGCATGCGCTTTTGAGGGATATCGAATACTTTCTCGCTCTGTCTCAAATTTCTCTTCAGGAAAGTGTAGGCATAATCTATCAGTATTCTCTTGCCAATATTTGCTCCTTTTCCTGCAATCACCTCGTTCTCACCGATCAAGTGCACTACGCCTGCACGCCATGCTTTGTCGATGGTCTCCATCTGGCTGTCCACATCCTTTTGCTGGATTTCTCCATTTTCATGCTCCCCATTTCTATTGCGATCATTCATATCTTGTCCTTCATCCGACTCTTGTTCCTTCCCATCAGTCGTAGACTTGTTGGTGATTGCTTGATTTAACCAGAAATCGTCTAAGATAAACTGTTTCAATTTCTCAACCAAAATTGTCTCGAAAGGCTCTTGCTCGTTGCGAACATCTGTGTATCCGTATCGTGCTACACAACGGAAGACATTGAGCTCCTTTGGTTGTACTCTGCGGAAAAGGAATCGTTCTTCTACAGGAACTTTTCCAATAGGAAGGGACTTGATGGAGACGAAAACAAGAATCGAGTGAAGAGCAGGCACGTTGGCGACGTAGTGCTTGAAAATGGGTGGAATACCCTGAACAAGTTCGGAGTAGAACATGGCAAGTCCTGGAAGTCTACTGAAGTTGGTATCAGCCGCAACTTCCATCAGCTTGTCTGGTGAAATCTTGTTTTCAAGCTCATAGTAGTACTTTCTTCTATACACATCGTTCCAGACGTACATTATGGTCATCAGGACAGCAGCAAATGCTAATGGCAGATAACCTCCTTGGTCGAATTTGTAGAGGACTGAAGTTAAGTAGACGAGCTCCACAACTCCAATGGTTAACACATAAGCAATCACGTAGAAAATGTTGGTCTTCCATATCATCAGCATGATCAACACTAGAAAAGACGATGTGAGCGTCATTACAAACACCACTGCAATGCCTGCGCGCAGAAGATCAATAGAATCATATTAAGTTCATGCTATGACAGATGAAAAAGTCGGAGGAAATAAATGAATTTGTACCGTATGCGTTGCCAATATTGGTTGTACTTCTGAAACCAAGAGTAACTCCTACGCAAGCCAGCATTAGAAGGTAATTGATTTCAGGAATGTAAACTTGTCCTTCATATTTAGTCGACGTGTGAACAATTTTCACTCGAGGGAAGCATCCAAGAGAAAGGGATTGCTGGATGATCGAAAAGGATCCTGAAATCATAGCTTGACTTGCAATGATCGATGCCATCACAGCCACCACAAACATTGGCCAGTAAAGAGGTTCTACAACAAGTAGCAGCCGAATTGTCAATCCAATAGTAAAGAAACTGACTCAAAATGCCGGGCTTATATACGTACTCGGTATGGATTCATAGAAGGTCTCGGGTACAAGATCATTGTGCTTTCTTAGAAAAGCAGCTTGTCCAGAGTATGCACAGAGAAGAGCAGGGTAGGTTACAGCGCACATGCTTATCTGAATGGATGGAACAGTGAAATGTCCAACATCTGCAAACAGTGCTTCAGTCCCTGCATTAAAAAAATCCCAAGTAATATAAAAACTGTCAGAATTTCCAGGCTCAAATGTAGCGTGTTTCCGAATAACCAACTAAGATCCACCTGTTATGGCAAGAACCACGCCACCAAGGGAAATCCAAGCTTTCTCTTTGTTCCTAGTGAAATAATCTACAATGTATTTGGGGTTTATAGCTTTGATAACTGCAGGATCATATTTGAAGAAATTGAAAAGGCCGATGCCAGCAATCATTGTGAACCAAATGCAGATTATTGGAGCAAAGCTGTAGCCCACTTTATCGGTTCCAAATCTTTGAACCATGAATAGGCAAACCAAGATCCCCACCGATATCCAGACTATCATGTCTGCATCCAAAATCATAAAAAAAAACATCGAATCCACTTCCTACAAATATATGACAACACAGTATTGATTAGTTTAGACTTACTGTCTGTCATTTTTAAGGTGGCCTGCTTGATGCCTCCGACAGCCGATAAAACTGAAAATTAAGACACGATAACAATTCCTTAGTCAACGTGGCTACGATGCTGGTCTAAGAACATAACCCCAAAACGGCACCGTTGGGCAAAGTCCTTGTCCAATTATTAAGTAGATCTTAAAACTTTTAATCAGTAAGTATGATACTTAATAACCGGAGATTAATAATTTTCTAAATAATTTATCATTTAATTTAAATTTTCATTTTTATAAATTTATTTTCTCATTTAATATTATATTTAAGATAAAAAGTCAAAGATGTAATTATGCTATAAATGCTATCGTGACTTGACTTTTCTTATTCCAATATATATAGAGAAAAATAAACCACTAAATTGGAATAAATAACATATAATTTTGCAGGAGTAAAGTTTGAATATTCATTTTGGGAAATTGAATAATTATAAATGTTCTATTGTGATAAACAAAACAAAAAAAAGGACGAGGAATAACTCGACGATAGAGGAAGTGTAAAGAGCAGCACACCATAAAGGAATTTCCATCCGATGGACCCTCAGCTTATATCTATGTCATCCTAGGAGTCACGAAGATTAAGACATTTCCGGTACGTAGTTTAAAAAAAACCATAATAAATAATAATATTTAATATTTAATATGCGGTAATTGATGAACACTCGAAATGGACGTAATGAACCAAGGCGTGCGCTTCATGTAAGTCCAAAATTTTGTTGGAGTTGTTGAGATATTCGTAAAGAATAAGAGAGTAAAGAGGGACCTGAAATGCAAGGAGTAAGGACACCATCTCCGATGACCATGGAAGTACCCAGCATGGTGGCAAACAGCAAAATGAACTTGGCAGCTTGGCTATTTTCCAGCTTATTTTTCAGCTTTGTAGCCCTTCTCAAACGTTTGCTTGGCAATTCAAGTTCGAAATTTGACACATCTCTATCCTCTGTTTGTTGACTTGGGATCATTCCCACTTTGGCGTATCGGCATATAAGCGAGTACAACGCAAAAGTTCCTCCTAATGAACCCAAAAAGAAAAGGTAAAATCATTTGGTCAAATTCTCCAGGTTGATTCACTCATATTTGTCCACTTTGCACGTATATTCTTTATCGAATTAAATATTATTAATAATTCAGGCCATAAACCTGACCCAGATGAAGTTTCCCCCAGTTCCAGAGTTATTACCCGTCTATGGCGTGGAAAATTACTTCAGGCCAACCTTGTTAACGTAATAATGGGAACTATCACTACCATGTATAAGTGATGAACAACTTACCATCACCATTGTCGTTGGCACGCAAGACGATCATAACATATTTGGTGAGAGGGATGAGAGTGATAGTATAGAAAATCAAAGATAATACTCCTAAGATGTCATCGTTGTGATGGATACCATCGGCGAAAGTGCTTGAATAAACATACAACGGTGAAGTTCCGATATCTCCGTACACTATTCCAATGCTTTGGAATGCCAATTGCAAGATCAGCGACCAACTTACTGACTGCATATACAGTTACAGCATGGATAAGATTATATGATAAATTTCTGGGATCATTGCACTGTCTTTATAAGGCCAATGAATTTCAGCTCCTTGAACATCGAATCAACATAACTAAATAAAAAGAAAAAGAAGGAAAGATAGACAAGAAAACTAGAAGGGTGTAGAAGAAGACCTTAGAGCCATGAACTCGATGGCCATGATAGCTGCGAGATTCGATTTCTAAAGAATCATTCCTTCGCAACTTATAGAAAGAAAGTTTCTTTCCATTAAGAGATTTAGGGGGTTCATCTCTACTTTCTTCATTACCGGTGATGGGCACAATATTTTCAGACATTTTGTTATGTCTCGGAAGTATACGAGTAAACAGGAGAAATATTTGTACAGAAAGATGACCCTCCAAGAGCAAGAGAAGGAGAGGAATGGAAGGTTTCTTGGAACGAGGAGGGAAGAAGGTATTTATAGAGGAGAAAAGTAAGAGGCAAAGTAAGAGATGAGACAATGAAGTCGGAGAAAAGGGCTTCTTCCAAGGGCTAGAGTGAAGGTGGACGTTGATGGGTGGCCCCTCTGGAGAAATCTTTTGATGTGCAATAAAAAAATCTATTAAGAGATGATAATATATTATAAATTATTCAATCTACTGTGAAATCAGCTTTGTTTACTCAATAAACTAGGAAGGACGACTCAATTATGCATTAGAAAAAGGGAAAAAGAAACCGTGTGGTTGGCGCGTTTGGACTGATGTGAGGATAATAAGAGGGAACTGAAATTAACCTCATTAGTCAGTCTCTCCTCATTTTCCCATTTCGATGGCTGTCAAAAGCTCCTTACAGAGTCTCATCCATTCATTTTCACTCCTTCCATTAACTTATAAAATCATATCATTTTTTTATATTATTAATTATTTAAAATGCAGGTGACGGAGGAGAAAGATGAAAAGCGTCACGTGGGAGTACTGTAATAGTCACTTGCGCCCGCGCGTGGGGCCTGACTTTTTGTGCGGCTTCGCAAAGATGATTTGACTTTTGGAATCCAAGGAAAGGTCAGCAAGAGGATGGCGTATTCAAGAGAATCTTGTGGGAACTCAACCAATTAGAAAATGACACGCATCTCCTTCCCGTGAGATTCAATGAATCTCGATTCTTATTCTGCCAGCAAATGTCCGAATGCTATTACAAATTGCCAGTTTCCACTCTAACCACTAAACTACGATTTAATTAATAAAAATATACCCTAATTAGCTAAAATCATATATATCGCCTTAAAATGATCAGTGGTTAGAACTCGTGTGCTGGTGCACAATACCTGATAATCTATCTGTTGGCATGATACCCATTTCAAAATTTGTAAATAGCAAGCAATGTAAAATATAATATAATATAATGGGTTTGTAGAGTGCAAAGCAATGATGCAAGAGCATGCCAAATTCAGTTCAAATGGGAAAATGGAAAACAGCATGAGAAACTAAGCAAGATCACGATGTGGACATGGGAGGTCTGGTCGTAAATTTCATGGGCAATCATGGTTGACCTTTTAGGGTTTGTTGACAACTGACAAATGGGCAAAGACATGGGGCACCATCGAATGCCTCCCCAAGCCATGCCACGCCACTATATTTGACCACATCCTATTCCCTGCATTCCTTTCCCACTCCACACCCAGAAACTTCACTGCGGGTGCACAGAATCCTACACTTTTTTACTGCAAGATGGAAGGATTTCACGTCTAGAATGGTTGATCGCATCTGATATTAATGCTAAATTTAGGATTTATGATAAATAAGTTATGACGTTAGTGGAGAAAAAATGGATAAGAAGTGAATATTTTGGTGGAAGATATTCATGGGAGGGTTGAAAATAATCAAAATAGACGGCTGCATTTGCAGGGATAGTTGGCTTTTGTTCTACATTAGAACAGGACTTGGCCTCACACTACCACCATGGCAAGCTGTACACTTTCTTTCTTTGGATTGTTGTTTCTTCGGATTGTATTTTTCAAAGATATTTCTTTCCTAATTTTACTTTAGATATTCTAAGACGATACTTTAGTTTCTTTATATTTTTTATTTGTAAAATCTTATATATTTAGTATATCTATCTAAAATATATATAATTATGATATGAAAATGAACGTTAATTAGTAGATTATAAAATATTTATCATTGAAATTTTAAATTTAATCTCATTTTATACTTGATAATTAACAACTAGTTCTAAGATTTCATTAACTAATTCTATGAAATAATTCATTATCTTCTCATTACAAATTTATACTCGTTTTTTTAGATTTATTTTTATTAATTATAATATAAGATAGTATTTTTCCTTATATGAGTTTTAATATATAATTATGATGATAAATATATATATATATATATAAAAGCAAAAAGGTATGAACCAGGGAAAAGAGAGATTCAAAATGAGTTTCAAGAACCAACTCCAAGGTTGTGAGTCAAGCAGTCAACAATTCATTAATTGGAATAAAACTATTATAATTCCAAGCCAAAGTATATTATGGAACCCTAATTCTAAACAATATTATATTAGATTTCCAACCAAAAGTAATCATTGAATCTGTGAAAAATTATATAATCCTTATATTTTTTTTATGAATTATTTATTATTATGTATTTCAATTTTTTTTATAAAATATTTATAAAAATAATAAGTAATTTTCAAATTATTTATAAATATCATCTTTTACCTTTATATTAAATGTTGATTAAACTTTATTGGATCTTATATTAAATATTTTATTAAACTTTATTAAATTTTGAAATCTGCTATTTTTATAAGTATTTTTCAAAAATTACTATTATATTTTTTAAGATATATAAATAGGAAAAATTTTATATAAATTATATTTCAACCAATAAATCACATTTCGAGGAGTATTTGAACTCATGAATATTCATTGGAAATGAATTTCAATAAGTAACCGACAATAATAATTAGAATAGATACGTTAAATTTATAAGAAAATTTGAAATTATTATTATTTTTTTATTAGGAATAGGAAAAGAAAGAGTGAGAGCAGGTGATGATAGCTAGGGCTGTGCAAAATGAGGTATAAACCGAAAAACCGAACCGAATCGAACCGATTTAATCATTTTGGTTCGGTTTTTTCATGCTCGGTTCGGGTTCGGTTTTTGAGAATGGAAAAAGTGTAAATTTTGGTTCGGTTCGGTTATTGATTCATTAAAAACCGAAATAACCGAACCGACCGATTAATATTATATTGATTATTTTTAAAAATATTTATAGACCAAAA
>CANYBF012188404.1:0-19429 GCA_948192965.1 Dalechampia spathulata
CTTGCATGCTTGCCTGCTTAGGACAATTAATCCCAACTATAATGGTAAAATCGATTTTGGAAACTCATAGAATAGATCTCCACCACCCGAACCCAATCTCTGAAGGGTTTAACTAGCACTCATGCTATGGGTCGATTGGACCAATCCAGAACCATCCGGTGGCGACTCCTTGCGACTCTTTCGAGTCCGTATCATTCCCTAAGGGAACCCCTTAGGAAGACTACACTTTCGCTCCAAGTGCGGTCCCCGGTCCGTGACTTTCGTAAGCCTCGCTCTAAGCCCCGGCAGAAACTGGCGCTCACAATATATTTCAGTCTACACTTGAACAAGGAGATTAGGAAGGTATTTCAGCCAAACATTGAACTAAACACTTATATCTATCTTTAGACTTGAACGTCATTCTAAAGTATCATTAAGAACACTTTTCAGTATCATTCAAAAGGCATACTACAAGACATGTATATTCCAGTTTCATCACTTTAATCATACTTTTACCTTTTTTCACTATAAATTCCATATCTAATGGAATTTCCTTCATTCATATCATATTCATGAGCATTTAAAACATATCATGATATTCACAAATCATAGCTCAATCATGCATTTCATGCTTCATCCATTCATTCATTCATGCATTCATTCTAACTTATGCATAAAATGCAAACATGTAGAGATGCTATGAATGCGGACATGATATAAATAATTTTTATTTTTATTTTTATCTAAAATAATTCTATTTAAATTCAAATATGAATGCTAATTTTTACCTATCTAAAATAAACATAAAAACTAAATAGTAATAGTTTTAATTTTTAAAATTAATTATTATCTAATAGTTTTAACATAAAAACTGATATTAACTTAAAATATTTAAATATACATTATATGAATTTAATTTCAAATAAAATATTAAGTTTTATTATTGATTAAATTAAATTAAACTAGAATTATTAATTGATGTTGTAAAATATTTTACCTTTTATGAAAAATAAAATTTAATTAATGGATCATCATCTTTATTTATCATATCTTCTTTAATTATACCTTTATTAAGTAAGAAGAATTGATTAAAACATTTTAATGATAATAAAAAAGTAATTAATGAAGATAAGTTATATTTTATTTTCTATTAGATTTATGAATTAAAAATAATTATATATTTAAATTAAAATATAATTTTTTGTTACATATATTCAAATGTATTTGATTTTAAATTATGAATGATAATATTTATTTAGCTATTTTTAAATTCTATGTTAAATTATAATTTATTACTTAATTGATAACAACATAAATATAAAATATTTTAAATATAATATACTATAATATTAAAATAAATCAAAAAAATCTTAATTAAAATAAAATATAATAAAATAAAAAAAAATAAAAAATATTAATCTACTTGAAGTTATTATAAAAAATTAGTTAGAGTATTTATTATAAATTTTAATTTAAAAAACTGTGGAACTTTATAATATAATTTTAAATAATATTTATGATGATGAAATGTTAAGATGATAAAATTTTTTATAAAAATGTTATATATAAAAATAAAAGTCTAAAATGATAAAAATTTTATTATAAAAATAATAAGTATAATAATAAAATTTATAAGGATTAAAATTATAATTTATGATAAAATTTTAAATGGTATATAATATTTTATTAAAATTAAAAATATTTAAGAATAATATATATATATATTAAATAATTAATATTGATATGAAACTGTAATAGCAAAACTCATAGTCTAGTCAATGGAAGACGGTTTAGGATCATGAAAACACTTTTGATGAAAGTTGACATAAAAAAAAAATACTTAGCACGCAGGAACAGTTTCACTAATTGGGAGTGTCCAGTCCTCTATGAGAATTGACTAGTGTTGTATTGTTGTATAAGTCGAGCCCTCATCTCATTCTCGTTAGTGTAGCCTGTGAAAGAACGAAAGACAGATTCATGGGGAAAACAGAAACAATAAAAGAGGCAGAGAAATTGATAGAGGAACATATGAAAGGAAACGACGCATCGCATGATGCATGGCATGTATGGAGGGTCCGTGATCTTGCTCTCTCTCTCGCCTGTGAGGAAGGCCTCTCTTCTGATCCTGATTCCATGGAAATCGTAAACCCGTTACTCTTTCCGCTCTCTTGCTTTTTTCCCCTGATTTCTTCGTTTTGATCCACAATCACACAGATTTGGTTTTTGCTTACGGAAGTAGCAGAATTTCTACTGATTGCTCTTCATCGCCCATTTTAGTTGCTAAAATCTCGAGTTTTATCAATTGTGTTTTGCTTATTATGTTAATGATGTTTGTTTGTACATCTTTTGTGGCCTGCGACAGGTGGAACTTGCTGCGCTTCTTCATGATATAGGTAATCCTCAGTCCCACTTTTACCTGCATACATATTTCACTTGCCGAATTTAGAAGTCTTTCACTTTACATTAACACATTATTTCGGTTTAATGTTTAATTGGGTGTTGAATAGTGAATTATGCCTTTTGGCCAATGGATTCGGGATTCTGTGTTATTCTAATTTTGTCATGCTTCATTTTTACATTTGTTAAATTATGATCATTCATGTGTTTCTGCATGGTCATTTCTGGCTTTTGGTATCTTTTAAGCGGAGTATTTCTTATACGAGAGTTCAAAATTCAATTTCTTATCCCTCGTAGACTACTTAGTCAATAGTACAATGAGGGTTGCTTGCCACAAACACATAAATTATCGATCCACGTTGTTGATTTCAGCCGGATCATCTTTACGATATTTTTAGCATTTCGTAAAGTTGTTTGTTTTATGTCATCCTTCAGACTGATTTTTTTCTTCTTTTTCCATGCTTATTGAAGGTGACTACAAGTACTTGAGGTTTGTGAATCTTACTTCAGCTTTATTTTTGGTTTTCTCAAGTAATGATGCCAAACACCTTTTCGCTTTTTGTCATTAATTTCTCAAACTATAGTATATTTTGATTTTTTTGTCTTTAATTGTCTGTGTCGTAATCAAAACAGTATATAACTAATCCCCTGCAACATACCACAACTATATATATTAGCATCGGAGTTCAATGTTAAGTAATCCCCATTGCTTTGATTGTTTCAGAGTCCAATCTTAACTTGTATAATAATTTAATGGACTTAGCATTCTCTCTTTGCTTATAGTTCTGATTGTCTTTTCTACCATCTAATTTGGGATGTAGAGACCCATGCGATGAGAAAATTGTTGAGAATTTTCTCGATGTTGAGAGTGTGGAAGAAAGCAAGAAAAAGAAGATCTTGGCTATCATCAACGGGATGGGTATATTACTTTTACAGTTGTGTTATTCTAAAATAGGTTCTTTTAGTTTTGATTTTCTCATGTATTGTTATGTGCTTATAAGGATTTTGCCGTACATTTATTTTTGTTATTGAATTTGTAAGTTCAAAATGTGAGTTGAATGTTTTTTTACCTACCTTAATCACATATCAGATTGCATAGTGACATGTTTCAACCAACATTACTTTAACTTCTGCTGATGTTCTAGCCTTTGTCCTTTCATATTTCTCATGAGGCTTACTTGTTTCATAACATTAATGGGGTAGATTTTGTAGTGCATAAATGTTTCAGTTTCAGCATAATATTAAAATGTAGCCTTCATTTTATGGTTTTGTTTATTTATGTTAGTTTTAGTTTTGACATTACAATGTGAATGTTATGGTACATTCTATCGATGACTTTGTGTCTTTAGTTAAAACTTCAAATCAAGTCTGGACATTTCTGCAGTCATTCACTTTTCCAGTTTACTGCATTCCCTTTTTTTGACCTATATTAACATTACACAAAGTGACTCTTGAAACTGAATATATTAATTCTACTGTCAGGTTTTAAAGAGGAATTAGCTGGGAAGGTGGATGGAGGATTTTATCCAGAATTTGGGATTGTGCAGGATGCTGATCGTCTTGATGCAATTGGTGCAGTTGGTGAGCTCTGAACTTAAGAAATGCCTTAGAATTTCCATGCATTGGCATTGAATTGCTATATTCTGATACACAGGAACTATTTGCATCATGTTTTTGAATAATGACTGATATAAAATGTTATGGCATTGATATGATACACTGTCAGTGGATACATAGTTGTTCTTTTGATTTTAGCCGTGGTAAATGTTTTTAAAGTTTAAGATACTTGTGACTAATAAGGTTCGTTACAGGCTGATACATTCTTAACACATACTGATACTGAATTGGTTCACAATACTACAATTTATAACCTTGTTTTCATGCAACCATAAATATATGCATGCCACAACATGAGCATTTACTAGTGCTATGCCAGGAATTGCTCGCTGCTTTACTTTTGGTGGAAGCAGGAACAGAGTGCTTCATGATCCTGGCATTCTCCCTCGTTCAGAGTTGTCCAAGGAACAGTACATGAAAAAAGAAGAACAGACCACTGTGAATCATTTTCACGAGAAACTTCTTAAATTGAAGGATTTGATGAAAACAAAGGTAAAAGCTTCGGCTTTTAGGTCTCTTATTTCATAGCTTTGGAACTATTTTTGCCAATGTTGTTAAAAGGCGAGTGATTTTCAGACTCCTCATTTTGGAACGTCCCAGGTATGGTGACTTTGCCTGCGGATGCCTACGCATCCAAGCAAGGCCTCCATAACTGTTCTTTTTCCCGTTCCAGTTTTTTCTTAATTCTTGTTTTATATTGTTATATCCGAAAACTTTCCTCCTTTAATGGGGAACGAAGCAGTCTCTAAAGAAATCTTTGGGAATTTAAAAAGCAAAAGGAAATTATTTTAGGAGATTAACAGACAACTGACTAAATTAGAAAGAAAACTATTTTCTACATAGTATAAAAAGTAGATTAAAAGTAAAACATTGAAATATATAAAAGTAGTACAACTCCATTTGAAAACTCCTCAAAGAGCGTCCATATGAAGGAATTATTTTAATCTTATGAATTAGGAGTTTAAGTTTGCACTTTCACATATAATTTTTAGTTTTTAACTATGAATTCTAGATGAAAATAAATTGCCTTTTAGTATTTACTTTAACATTCTATATTAGTTGAAATTTTTAATCTTGAAACTTAGAATACAAATATGCAATTTTGTAACATGTTAATCATTTTCTTATGTATGTAATTAATTTATTAGCACCTTATTTTGATTGAGCCTTGGGCAAGGGCACAGGACCATGCATGATTTGGGACCTTGTTCCGTTAATAGCACCTACTTCTTTTGGCAGCACTAATTTTTGCTCAACATATATAAATATATTTCCATACTAATAAGTCGTGCAACTTTCATCATATTTGAGGGTTTGAGCATTAATGCACATTTCAGGCTGGGAAGAAAAGGGCTGAAAAGAGGCACAAGTTCATGGAGAACTTCTTGAAGGAATTTTACGAAGAATGGGATGGGCAAGCTTGATAAAGGTGAACATTCTCATCGTTTTCAAATCTACTGATATTTATGTACATAGATAACGTATTTCTTTGACAATTTATTTGATGAACCATCGGTTTCTTTATGTTGCTTTCATTTTCAGATGTAGTGGCTTCGTTGCAATAGTCTACTTGAGGAGACTGGAGGCAGCTTGTATAAAACTTGTGTGCTTCTTGCAGAATAGATGACCAAGATTTTGTTCAAGTTCAAAAATTACAAGTTTTGGTTGGAAGAAGACATTTATTAAATGGTCATATTGATAAATTACAGGTTCTGAGTGAAAGACCACAGTTTTTAGATGTAGTTAAATATCTAGGCATTCAAGTTCATTTTGCAGTTCTTTTTTTTATTTATGGGGATCATGAAACTTCTCTGCAATATTATTGCAATATATAGAATTCGTTTGCATATATCCATGTGCAAGCGAATGAACTAGGTTTGTGGATGACTTTCCAGGGTTCATGTGGAATTGAAACAGAACCAAAACAATTGTAATTTTATCTACGGAATGTTAGTACAAGAATAATTATTACCATTTCATTGTCTCCTTCAAACGAGATTAATTTTTATACGAGTGGGGTATCCACGGTGATGTTAGAAAAAAGGAAAGAAAATTCATGGGTAGATTAATGCTCATAAATAAATAAATGATATGAGTATAATTGCGAGTATGTTAAAGAGTTTAAAAACTCACGATTGTCTTTTGTTGGTCTTTATTTGCTATTTATATCATACTCATTTCTTCTTCTTCAAGTAGATATCTCTTTTTTTTTTAACTGGATAGTATATTAATAATCACCTAACTCACTTAATTAATTAATTTAATTAACTTTTAAGTTATAAAAATAATTTTATTTTTGGTGTAAACAAATATTTTCATAAGATGATTTATTTTTATATGAATCAATCTCATAAATACTAAAAATGAAATGATGGTTTTAGTCACTCTATTTAAAGATTAACTTCTAGAAGCCTAAGAAAAATGAGTCAAAATTTGAAAAAATTGATGTTTAGGGAAATGAATAAATGAAGTATTTTTCTTGGGGAAATAAAATAATTTTAGTTACAATGCTTGTAAAAATTATTTAAATCAACTCATTTTGATCAATTTAAGAAACTAAAACTAACTTCAAATGTTGTGTTTCCACTAAGAGAACAAGTCATAGTTGAAGTGGTAATTTCTAGCTTTTTCCTTTTTAAAAATATAACCATGAAATTAATTATTTTTGTGGTAAAAAAAATTAACATTTATTTTGATCGAGAAATATGATTTTGATTCATAGGTGACTTATGGTCATAAGTTTGCCTTTACTAACTATTTGAAAGTCTTTTTTTAGTATTTTCCCTTATAAAGTGGAAGTATTTTTTGTAGTTAGCCCTCCAGTTTATTGGTGCTTCTTCTTCTACTACTCCTTTTTTATTTTTCTTTAGAAGTAACAAAATAAAGGTAAAAATATCATTAAATAAAATAAAGACATTGCCAACCATAAGCTTATTATCAACCTTCTCGTTATCTCCATTAGATTATGAGATGTTTTTTGTTGATTTTTTGTTGAACTTTATGTTGGGTTTGTAGTTTCCTCATGAGTTCCCCTTTTTGCCCTAAGCTCTTCGATCATTTTCCTTTGACTTCCCCTTGCTATCCCAAGCTTTTTTGCTCTCTGTTAATCTTTGTAGTTTTTTTTTTCAGTCCTATTCTTTCTTTATAGCCTACTTTCTTGTGTGCGAGTCCAAGGTTGGGGAAATTTCTTATGTCAAAGATGTCACATTTGCTATTTTACATGTGTGATAAATGTAATACATTATTATTAAGTGATTTAAATTATGATATTGTGAGTTAAATATGTAAATTTAGGAGGGAAAAGAATTTACATGGTAATTAATTACATGAGTTGGATATATATATATATCTAAAAGTCTTATATGGTAAAGATGAAATTTTGTATGTTGGTTAATTAGATAAGGAGAGAAAATAAAATAAGTCTATGTAATATATGGGTTTATATTTTTAATATATTGGAAAACTTAAAAACTTGTATAGATAATTTAATTAATGTAAAAGATAAGTATTTAATAAATTTGTAAATAAATTAATAGATAAATAGTTAAGATTGTCCATATTTATATAATAAAAATATAATAAAAATAATATTGAAAAAGGAGAAGAAGATGGTGTGTAGGAGAAGGATGGTGAATGGCCATGTATTATCTTTCTACAACTTTGATTAACAGATAACTTTGGAAATGAAAATAATATAATATGATAAATTAAAAGAAAATAGAAGTAGCAAAACTAGGATTAAGAGAGATAGAGGAAGATATGTAATTTAAAGTAGAAAAGAGAAGAAACAATGGATGTGAACTAAGATCTATTGGTTGGAAGCAGGAATCCAAGATTATAGAAAGAGACTAAAGTGAGAGAGAACTTTAACGTATAGGAGAAACCCAAGCTTTGAAAGAGAAAATTTAAAGATTGAAGACCTTAAAGCAAGAAATCTCTATGTCTTTAAATTATTTCGAGGTTGGTTATAGAATAATGAATTATTGTTGAGAATATGATTCTTTTCTTTGATAAGGTGTTAATAGTAATTTTACCCTAGTAAAGGTTGATATGATTGTTCTGGGTTATCCTAATCAAATTATAGAGCTATTTTATAGTTTTGATGCTTTAATATTTAAAATTAATGGTGAAAACATGGAAATAAAAAATAAAAATAATGATTATTGAAATTTAACAACTACAACAATCTATGTTTCTCTGATTTGGTTCTTTGATCATAATCATGCTAGTGTATTTTTAACTAGGTTCTAAACCTTTCATGTAGATGCTTATTAATTTTTATAAGTCTTATGAACATTTTATATGAATTCAATTTATGGTTGTACTTTTGAGAAAAGAATTTATGAATAGTAATTAGAAATTTTGAATGGTTGAAATTTCGTGAACAATTATTGATAAGTTTTACACAAAGCTTTTATATATTATTGGAAAATTTCTAATATGTGTATGATGATGCTATGAGGATGACATGAATAAATTGAATAATAAATGGCTTACAATTGAAACTTATAAACCTCTAGGTATACTTATGATCTTGTTTAATGAAGTAAATGTATTATTTTTGTTCTATAACATATTCTTGCAATACAAAATATTGACCATAAAAAAAAATACTTATAAGATTATCTCCTCTATGTGTGATATTCATGCATGAGTTTAAAACTGTTTGATATATGATTATTGAGAAATGTTCCTAATATATGAATAATAGATTTTTTGTTAAAAATTTGATATATCTCTCTTTAGTAAGAATAAGAGAGAGAAAGTGTAGTGAGGAAGAAAATAATATGCATAAGATTTTTCTTCCTTAATGAGATTTTTGTATGATATATGATAAAACTTGATAGCTCCCATATTGTTTTGGATAAGAAATAGGGTGATCGGGGCTTAAAAACATTAGAGAAAAAGGCTAGAATTTGAACTTATGAAAGATAAAGTTAGGATTTCTTTAATTATACAAAACACCTACTAATGCAGTTTAGCCATTACATCTTATTCATTTTATTAACTAACTAAAGTTATTAGGAATGATGGTTGTTATATGTGAACTAGTATATGTGTATGACCAAATAATTAAGAAGAGTGCATGAAACATGTATGAGAGAATTAAATTGTTGGGTGTGTACTACTATGGAAAGAAGATAAATATGGGCGATTAAGTTAATATTTGCTTAAAGTAAGAGATCACCAATGTGTGGGTAATTACATTAATACCATATAGTTCCATTGTTTATGGGGTCTACCAAGCTAAAATTATAAATTCACTTAATTAACTTACCATTGAGCCTAATAGAGAGAGGAATTCAAGTGTTGTTACAAGGACTCATTTATTTTTAAAAAATGGATATATACATTGAGTTTCATGGTATTTATTAAATATAGTTGCTAAATTATGTTTTATAATGATTTGCTATACTTGGGCTAAAGAATGACATGTTTTGAAGAAGAGTATAAAATTAACTAATTATAATTATATTCTCTCTTGTATTAGAATTGTTAGATTATATATATATGTACGTATTAGGTCCTTAAAGTTCATGTGGAGGACATGGGATTTACCCATAAATTGAGGATATGTTATGATAATAATAAGTCTTTATTGAATAAGATAATAAAAAGGTTGAATAAACCTCTTGGTTCTCCCATGATTATTATAAGTGGGAAATTTCTGTAGAAATTTTTAAGAAAAAAAGAAGAAGATAATAAATAAATATGTAACATAGTATGATTTTGATTTATTAAATTAGATTTAATGTATATATACATATAAACATAGAGACATTAGCAAAATGAATGGTAACTTAGTGGAGTATGTATAAATGATTGATTCATATGTAAGAATATTAATGAGTGAATGAAAATCTAAGGGTATCTCGATGTTATATAGGTACAGATAAGGGGAGAGCATCATCCTCTACTCCTTTAAACCATCGAGATATTTTAATACCTAGGTTTGTGCCTACGACTTACTTAATCGTTATAAACATAACAATGGAGCTAAACTAAACTTAAAGAAATATCATTGATGATTACATATTTATTATTTATCATTAAACACATGCATTGAATCATATTCATGCATCATGCTAACCTTGTTAGGTTATTGATATATTTAATTGCATTTCATTTATAAGGAGAAGTGGAGGCAAAGATGAATATTAGATTATGGATTATGAATTATGAAATTTGAGGTAGTTTGAGTATATCCTTCCTCAATGGTAGGTTGACATACAATCCTTACCTGAACTATGCATAATGATATGCAGATATAATCCTGAGGTTGGTTAAGTTGTGTCCCTCCTTAATGAGATTAAAAGGTTGATATTATGGAGTTGTATGATGGTAAGAGTTATGGAGATAAGGAAACAAATCATACTATGACATTCATGATACATTCATGAAATGTACAAGAGATGATATATGTATAAAATATGATGATATAGTTATGGAAAATGAAGAATTGGATTATGATGGAAAAGAAATTTATGTAATAGAATAAATATGAATTTATGGTAAGGAAACTCATATGAGATGGTAAAGTATAATGATAATTGATTATATTATATGGCTTTTTGATAAATTTTATTAAATATATGATTTATGTTATATTAATGTTAATAATTAAGCATCACAGAGTTTTACTTACCATTTATTAATTAATGAATGCAGATATAGAAGACTAGGATCATTTTGGAAGCTAGTACCAAGAGTGACACTATTGAGGCTTGGAAGGCTTCATTTATATTATACTCCAATAGGTTTTATGCATGCAAGTATCATTTGTATAAGAATTTTGGGTAGTAATGTAATAGAATGATATCATATGTAATTTTATTATCTTATAAACTTTTAAATGTGTAAATTATTGTAAACTCTTATTTTTCTAAAAACTTATGAATTTTTATCATATGATACTTATGGTTTGAAAATGGACTTGATAATAGATTAAATGATTTATGACTTTACACATATTCATGCATATTACAAGTGATTATTGATGCATGGTAATATTCCATATGTATTTTGGATTGGAGATGATATTTTTTATTTGCTTTTAGAAAATTTACATCCCTTGAGAGTTGTTTAGTGGATGACATCAATAGATGTTGTTCACTAATTGATTCTTGGGAGCATGTCTATGTATCGGGTATGATAAAAGAAGTTACCACTGCTTATGAACCTAGGTTGGTTCCTTTAAAATCTTGACTTTATTCTACTATAACTTTTTTGTATTATCTAAATTTTGACTCAAATCTTCTTTTTGTATTCTTTAGTATTTATCTTATTCCCTTTAAGCTCTAACCTGAGCTCTTTCAACTAGTCTTCTAATTGCTTAATCTTCTAGTCAATCACCAGAAGTTCTAGACACCTATATGTGATTATGAAAAATCTTGGGTAGGAACATCCCTTCCCTATCAACATTTCTTCTATTCAACACTTTTTTAAGATCTATGGTTGTGATATTATGATCCTATATCATAATCCTAAAACTTTAGCATGTTTTAGTTGAATAAGTCTAAGGGTTATGATACTTATAATGTGATTTCCCTTTAAGTCCCTTTTTACTAGGAATGACATATCATTTGGTAATTTAATGAATTTCTCCTTAAAGAGGAAATAAAAAAATCTCTTATGTTTTTCCTATATTAAATGAACACTAATTATTGTGGGGTTGAGACTTTTGATTGTCTTCCATTGGTTTCATTAGCATTGGAGTAACATACAAGCCAATGGAAACTAGATCAATTACAACCACATCATGATTGACCTCTTGACAGTAGGTTCCATTGATGCCTTCCACCTATGATTCTCCTCTTTAATAGCTCCTCATATTTTGACACTTTGACTGCCATTTCATAAAAAACATAAAATTCCATTCCTTAAAATTTCTTCCTCAGCTCAATGTCTAGTCCAAGCTGAGCCATCTTCATAAAATCTATTTTTGGTAGAAATATCTTGCACTGATTTCTTAGCTTTTTGAATCTTATAATAAATTAATTAGTATATTCTCTAAGCCTTTGTGTCCTAGATAATTTTATCACATAAACTTTTAGCTCAATTCTAAAAAACTAGATATGAAATTACCTTTCCATTTCCTACCAAGTACATATTGAATTCTTAGGCAATGTTGAAAATCATGTAAAAGCTTGCCCTATTAAAGAGTTAGAAAACAAATGCAACTTAAAAAAAATTAGAATTTTCATAGTTTGCCAGTTCACCATACTGAATGGTAAACCTAGCAATATGTTGAATAACTGATTACATATCTTTCTTAGCAAATAAAGAAAAATTTAGAATTCTAAAACCTTTAGGATAAAGGTTTTCTCTATCTATAAAATTAGGATATGACTTATGAAACTTTAGAAATTTTATAGTGAGGGAAATTACATTCCCCTAATGCCACCCCCTAAGTCAGGTATATATCCTGTATCATTATAGTGGATAGGATGAGATGTAGGATTAGTATATCCATAAAATTGATGTCGATTTGGAGGCCTGTCTATAGGTTGGTGGTTTCTAAAAGGATTACCTCTTGGGGAAACATGAATTTTACCTCTCATATTAAGTGGCTAATGTGTTTCCCCCATGACAATTGCAACTGCTTAGGATTAGCCTCTAAAGGCTTCCTTTATAGCAATTTTTATAGTTTATGAAATTTTCTTTTTGAAGAACTCCTAGTACGAAGACTGTGTGGTCAAAATGGAGGCATATGCAGTTGCCTCTGCTTTTATATCTTGGGGAAATTTTCCCTTCTCATTTTATTCTACCAGTGCTTAAACCTTTGTTACTGTAGTAGACACTTTGAAGTCCATATACATAACTTCTTTCCTAAAATTACTTCTTATTTTTGATGGCATGGTTAATGTATCCTACTAGATGTATCAAAAAAGGTTATTCATGTAATTTTTTGGAATTGTAATTTTGCTAGAGAATTTAAGTATTTTCAAACTATTGCACCTTCTAACTCATAATCAAGTAGTTATGGATCTCATATTGGGTTGTAGTAGAGAATTAAACTCAAAAATAAAGATAATGTTGTATAAAAAAATATATTTATGAATGTGTTAAGAGACAATGAAGATTAAAATAAAGGTTGTGTAAAATACAATAAAGCAAAAGTTGTGTAAAAAACATAAATGCTAGAATTTTATTGCTTAAAGTGATTTTCTTTTTGTGAAGGATTGATTGTTTATCTCTTATTCATTGTCACATCCAATCGATAAAAACATGCTCCCGTAGAATGATTAATAAAAACTATACAATTAAAAATTCATTAATCACCCTATAAAGGATTTGTAAATTTTTTTGATGAAATATATCGAGTCTATAATTATGACTATTTATTTAATTACCTATGACTTGGTACTTTCACTTGTTCATATAAGTTATTCATATGTAAACTATAGCATGCCATCAAATAACTCATATATAAAAATATCATTTATATAATTATGAGCGTCGGTTTCTGCCGACCGCCCAGAGCGAGGCTTGTGATGCTCACGAATTGACGACCCCACTTGGAGTGAAAGCGCGGACTTCCCGAGGGGCTAGTTAAACCCTTCAGAGATTGGGTTTGGATGGTGGAGATCTATTATATGAGTTTCCAAAATCGATTTTACCATTATAGTTGGGATTAATTATCCTAGGCAGGCAAGCATACGAGTGTAAATGTAAGCACACAGCGCAACATATGATTTGGCATTGCAAGGTTACACGTAGAATGACATATAAAGCTATATGGCATTTGAGTGGCATGGCATATGCATGGCATGCAAAATAGCGAAAAAGTAACATGGCATATGCATGATATGTGAGCGTGAATGACATATCGTATGCATGATATGGCAAGGTAACATGTATATAAGCATATAACATGGAAAATAGCATGTATAGCGTAATACGTTAGTGCGTTTGAATCATTTTGGCATTATGAAATGTATGGTGTATGCATGGCATATGACATGAATGGCATAATATATGCATGGCATGTGAGATAGATAACATGACATATGCATGACATGTGAAATGAATGACATATCATATGTATGATATGTAAGGTGATGCAAAACATGGCATATGCATGACATGTGGCATGGATGACATACCATATGCATGGCACGTGCATGGTATGTGAAACGAATGACATATCATATGCATGACATGTGGAGTGATGTATGGCATGGCATATGCGTGACATGGCATAATGTATATGTATGAAATGACATGGCATATGTATGACATGACATTATGAATGACATACCATGTACATGGCATGTAAAATGGTGTATGGCATATAATATGCATGACATGGCATATAATGACATATCGTATGTATGGAATGTGAAGTGATGTATGGCATGGCATGTGCATGACATGGCATAGTAGATGATATACTGTATGCGTGATACGTGACATGATGTATGGTATGGTATGTGCATGACATGGCATAGTGAATGACATACCTTATGCGTGGCATATGACATGATGTATGGCATGGCATATGCATGACATGGCATAGTGATGCGTATGTGAATGTGTATTCAACATAGTATATGTGGCGCACATAGTTTGAAAAACGGGCAGAAAATCAAAGATTTTCACGCGGAAACCCTAGATCCGACCCTGATCTAGGTAGATCGGACTCGAAAATAGGGTTTTTCTTTGTGGATTTGCATCCAACACATGAAAATAATTTTAAAGTTAAAATTATTCAAGATTCAGCAAGTTTTAAGGCAGATCCAGGACACCCAAGGCATGGGGAGGCCTTGAATGCCATTGGAGTGGCCAGATCGGGAAGAAAACCGATAAAAATTGGGTGAAAAATGGCTTTTTCTTTGAAATTTGGGGCCTATATGCGCAACATATAGGCCTATGTACGCCAAACATATGATACAGTGGCATACATAGGACTATATGTGCAGCATATAGTCTCAAAAATACAAGCAGAAAGAAGAAAAATGAGGAAAAATGTGAAAATTACCTCTTAGCAACAACTTTTCTTCCTTGATCTTACTTCCTTATGTGTATAGGGAGCCTAACTAGGGTTAATTAGTCTCTAAATCCAAGCAATTTAATTAATTAGGGGCCTAATTAATTAAGTGGGAATTAAATAGGCCAATAGGGGTAGCAGACCCCACTAGTGCCTGGTGGGTTCGACAGCGCGGTGGTCTCGAAATATGACATTTAGCATGCCAAGTGCTGTGTAGTGAGTATAAGGTATTATGTGTGTACAGAATGTATAGAATAAGTCGATAGAGGTGGTGGGCCCCACCTGTGCACTATTTTGGGTGAATAGTGCCAAAAACCCAAAATGCCATATTTTGCATTCTGTAATCCCTGCCTCACGTAGGTGGGAATAAAGTGTGTTCTGTGTGCACATCACACCTAGAATAGGCTAATGAGGGTGGCGGGTCCTGCCAGATGCCATGGTGGGCCCCACTAACCAAGATGTGCCTTGTGCACCGGAATGTACAGGGGAAGCCATAGAGGTATGTGTGTATAATCGATGTCGATATCGGGGACTAATACCGAGCTGAATCAACAAAAACCCGATATTGCACGAGTGTGAAAAGTCAGGGTCAACAGTTTACCCCCTGATCAGGACCATTTTGAGGCGACACAAGCATAAGTCATCAAAATGAGATCTGATCACAACATGACTTTTCACGGGAAGTAAGAAAGGTTCCTGACCGATGCTTGTGTTGAGGCCTGATGCTCATGCTGAGACTCGCAGGGGTGCTCGCGTTGAGGCTTGAAACCCAATCCTGCCACTGGGAGCCCGATGCTCGGGCTGAAAGATCAATGCTGATCTGCTACTCATGTTGAGGCTTATGACTCAATCCTGCCATTGGGAGCCCAATGCTCAGGCTGGAAAATCAAGGCTGATCTGTGGCTCTTAGCGGGACTGATGGCTTTGCTGCGAGTGAATCATCTGAAGTCGGCGTTTAGATGCCTATGCGTTAGGATTTAGGAACCAAAGGCTTGGTTCTGCGATCGTTGCTGGATCGTATTGTCAACTGCAGGACCCAGATGACCATCTGCTGGGTCGATTCTCACGCCATCATAAAAATATTAGATATCACCAAAATGGCATTTGAGATCCTCTGCTTGGTCTCTGACATTTTCTGGTCGACGATTTTGACCATTAAAAATCACAGTTTTATCATTGGGGCTCAGCATTCAGGCTATTTCTATCAGGGCTGACCGGTGGTCACTGTGAGATCGATGGCTTCCTTGCGAGTAAATCATCTAAAGTCGGTGTTCAGATGCCTATGCATTAGGGTTTTGAAGTCAAATGCTTGACTCTGTGATCTCTGCTGGATCGGGCGGTTCAGCAGCGAAACCAGGATGACCATCTGCTGGGTCGGGGTGATCAACCATCAGATCTTTTTCTCGCGCCATTAAATAAGTGTTTTCTATCTCCAAAGTTTGCATTTAGGACCCTCTGTCAAAATGCAACACTGTCTGGTCAACGGCTTGACCAAAAGTTAAACGCTTGACTATTTTTGATCATTTGCTAGATCAATTTCCTGTCTTTGCTAAACATGGAAAAGCAATTTGTCAGTGAAATTGGTATTGAAATGGTGTAGGAAAAATACCTGAATTTTTGGGTATGAGTCTGCTGCGTTTTGACTAATTTTCTAGATTTTTCAAGCGTTGTGGGTCTTGAAAATTGGGCTCGACGGAGCAAACAAACTCCAAAAATTCTGAAAATTTTACTAGAGGCCTAACTTTTTATATGCATCTTAGTGGGAGGGTAGCGCACATTAGCAGGCACTCCTACAAGGTCGTACATGTTAGCAAAATTTGCTACGTGCGAAGCGTGCTGCCCTATGTGTGGCGTACATAGCTAGGAAATTTTATATTTCTTGGCTTCCAATCCAAAAATTAGTTTGTTTTCCCCCCAAAACTTGATTTTCTCTCAACCTTGAAACCCAAAATTTTGTGTTTTTGCAGAAATGGCTGGAATTAGGATGCAACCGACCCCTTGAAACCCAGAATCTGTCCCGAGCTATGCCCTAACCGAGCATACGACCTATCACAGCTATTTTGGGCCTCATTTTGGTGATCAAATCGTAAAGACTTTAGCCATAGGCTCCCATCAGTCCTGAGCTCCTCCTAAGAAGGTGAGTTTTTTGTAACTCGGCTAGATTTTTTAGGTTTTTTGGTTTTTCAGAAAAGTAACTTTAGGCTATTTTCCTTATGTTTTGGATGGTGTTTAACCAGAATTAGGTGCTAGGCTAAAGCTAGGCTTAGGTATTCACATGTTTTTCTGGATGGTTTGGTGAAAATTATGATTTTTAGTGTGGGTTTCACTATGTGTGGCGCACATAGCACTATTATGGTGCATATAGCCTATGTGTGGCACATATAGCAGTGAAAAATGGGCTAAAATGCATGTTTTTTGATCGTTTTTCAAGTGTTTAGGCATTTTAGAGATTCATAGTCATGAATAGGTTCATTTAGGGTTGAGGTAGAGGAGCTCTGAGCCTCTAAAAGTGTTGTGTGCATTCTGTAATTTGACCTAAATTTTGTGATTTGTAGAGGGAGTGAACAGTTGTTGGCAGTGGCAGCATCTGAGGAGTCTTCGAGTGGTATTCCCAACTGCCTCAGAAGATTCGTGTGAGAGTGGGCTGTAGCTGCTTCGGTCCATAAATTTCTTGCTTCACTGGCATAGAGAAAAGGTGTAACAGACTTGTCATCACTACTATGATTGAGCGATGGATGGATTCCACCCACACCTTCCACGTGACGGTTGGTGAGATTGCGATTACTCCAGGGATATTTGCTGGAATCACCGGGTTAGAGTGCATATGACTGCCCATCCAATTTGATGCCAGGTTGACATCACTGTACTTGTTGTATGGTGCAATATTTGACCTCCTAGGCATGTCGCCCATTGTGAGAGGAGGACATAGCATTTCCTATGACTGTCTCCGGGAAGCAATGTTGGTGAAGAGACTTGGACGGATGATCTCGGTAGATTAGTATACCTATAGTTTTTTGTTGTATATGCTAGGGTGTACTCTATTCAATGATGCCTGAAACAGCATTCACATGTCAATACTATGGTCCCTCCGTGATTTAGAGTCTATCGAGTGGTATGACTGGGGTAGTGCCGGTCTAGCCCATTTGATGTAGGGGTTGGACCTTTGCAGTAGGCAGTGCAGAGATCGTTTCATTGGCTGCTGGCAAGTTACAGAGGTAAGTAGAATTTTGCTGATTCTGTTATTGTAGTGTTTATCTAAGTCTTGCTGACTGTGTATGTTGACCTTGCAGATCATGGCGTATGAGTTTGGGCTATTGCCAGAACCCAAAATTCCACATGGAGTACCTCTTGGCTTTCCACGCATGCAAGCATGGAGCATACCGCGACGGAGGCTTGATTACACGATGGATGAATTGAGGATGCACCTCAACAATTTGACCTAGGATCAGGTAAGAAGAAACAATTTAATTAGCATTAAACTGTACTGAAATAGTTTGAGAAATACCTGATTCTCACTGCTTTTGGAATAGGTGCGTCCTGATCCCTGGAGTAATATGTACCCGAGGCCGGAGTACTTGACTAGCTCAATGTATAAAGATGAACAGCACATGTTATCAGAGAGTCCTGAAAGTAGACTCTTTTATTTGGGTGAGCATGTTGTAGACTGGCATCTAGGGCTAGAGAGATGACTGGAGCCTGCTGCACCCCCGAGAGTGATGTTCTGGGCATCGTGCACTGAGACTGACTCAAAAATAATTACTGCATTGAATGGTATTCCCGGGCGGGAACGTCTATGTCGCACCCTAATTTTGGACCGGTCGGATTGATTGGGATGAATCGAGCCTATCTCCTCATCATTTTGCCCTCACGGGCATCTTGATTTGTCCCAGTGCATTCCAGGATTCAATTTAGGCTGCCTTAGAGGCATTTCTAACATTTTGGGCACTTACCCGTTCGGGTAAGTGTTGGGAGCGAATCGGGTATGTTACTTACCGGATCGGGTAAGTAGTTTACCCGTTTCGCCACCCTAACTTACCCGATCGGGTAAGTTCCCTCAGACAGCAATTAAACCCTAATTTGGCCATTTGGCAAAAGAGGTCCGCAATTCGAGAAAAAACCCTAATCCCGAGGTAGCCGTCAGGGAGCCGTCAGATGTGATTTCACTCCAAAAAACCCTAATTCCAACAATCCTAAACCTCTAGGATTAATCAATTGGCACTAAATCAATAGACTTAGGTTGATTTCAATCGGGAATACTTAAACTTTGGATCGCTTTCATCATTCTCTAACATCAGAATTGGATTGGAAACTTCAAGTTGCATTGGAGAAACTACATAGGTAATGATCTATTACTTATTCTTTGATTTAGTTTTGATTTTATTTGATTTTCATGTGATTTTCATTTGATTTTATTGCATGTGATTGAGTTTAATGCATTTTCAATTC
>CANYBF012189181.1:0-13885 GCA_948192965.1 Dalechampia spathulata
AAGCAATCTAAATTCGATCCGAATCCAAGTTTAGGGTGTTAAAACGCCTAATTCTAGTTGATTTTAGTACGTTTTGATTAATCCTAATGCCTTAGATTGATTAGAATTGTGTTTTGGAGTGTCCAAATCACGTTTGGGTGGTTGCTAACGGCTCTAGGGATTAGGGTTTTTGTTCTAAAATTCTGCTCCCTAGCCAAATGGCAGATTAGGGCTAAATTAGGTCTACCTTAGGGGAGATACGCGATCGCGTATGTTAAATCACCAAATCATACGCGATCGCGTATGATCATATACGGCATGTAAAAGCCACATATGCGATCGCACATGACCCCTAGGCTGCCAAACTAAACCCTAAACGGGCCAAGCCCGGCCCGAAAGGACCCAAAATGGTCCGAAAGAACCCTAAATGGTCCAGAATTAACCCGGGATCGATCCGAATCAACACCGATCCGAAATTAGGGTGCGACACTCATGGTAACACATGTATGATAATTATGTTGGTTTATGTTGTTTATGCTAGTTGGTTGGTTTGTGCTAGTTATGTTAGTTATGCAGGTTATGCTAGTTATGATGGTTTGTCTGTGTTATTAACATGTTGATTCATTTTAAATGAATCGACGGGTAAGCTAAAATGTTTACCTTCATGAATAATATGTGATTATGGTTTAGGGTTTAGTTGCAATGTTTTTGAGTTATGCTGATTATGTTAAAATATGTTGTTTTATGCTAAATGAGCTAGATAGTGATAAAATGTAGTTTATGCTGATTTATGCCTATGCTATGAATAAGTTGGTTTGTACTGATCTATGCCTATGCTATGAATAAGTTCGTTTGTGTTGTCTATGCCTATGCTATGATGTTATATGTTTGCATAAATCATGATTCATGTGGCATGTCATTTCATGATTGCATTTAGCATGGCATGCATAATGGAGTGATCATGAAGAAAAAAATATATGTTAGAGAGATAAGAAAGGAGGAAAATGAGCGAACGGTGAGGATAAAGGGGAGCTCAATAAAAATAAAGCATGATGATAATGTGTTTCTAAAAAAAATAAATACACAGAACACCATGTTATGTTATGAAATACTAAGAATGATATATGGCCAGGCTAGTACTTTTATGTGCACATACATAAAATGCTAAGCATTCATGATTATGATATGATATTTTACAGGAACGAAGGGAATGCATATCATGTACATTCCAAAAGAAAAAGGCATTTTCCATCACATTCATATGCATAAACATTAATGGAATAATTATGAAATGAGCAGATAATGAATGCTGAAAGTATAATGCAAAAGATGAGTATGTTATGTATATTATGTGTATTGACTTACTTATGATATGCCTTGATTATGATATATCCTGCATATGATTTATTGATGATATATGTTGATACTGATAATTGAATGAATTGTGTTTACAAAAAGGATGTTATATGAGAATTTCTCTGATTAAGATGTGCTACCTTGTGACAAGTTGTTATATGAATGATGTGCTATGTGTTATGTTATGAATATTGCATGTTATTGTTTTATTAGCACCATTGAGTTTTGTACTCAGCGTTTGTCAATTGATGAACGTAGGCACTAGCGACACAAGAGATCAGGAGAACTAGAGGCGGCATCAAGAGACCTGAGATAATTCAACAGTAGAGGTCTTAGACTACCAGAGAGGCTCTTATTCCATGATCGTGCAACTTTCCACTTTGTCTGTGCATTGGCAGTAAAATATTAATGACATTTCATGTTTCCGCTACATACATTTATGACATGTTTTCTATTGGTATAAGAATATGCGACATGTTTTGTTTGGTATCAGAGATTATGAGTTTGAGACTATTGCATGCTTGTTTATGATGATGAGATTTGTGGACATGTTTAAGTTTTATCCGCTGCGTATGATATGCATGCATGTTCTGATTCATGTTTTTATTCTATGCATCCCTTGTAAGTAATTATTGATCTTATATTAGAGGAGATTGGTAATTACGCTACGGGAGGCATGTCATACCGGGTCACTAGTGTGACATATAACTAATGATGTAAACCTCTTTGATGCATTAATCATTCTCTTGGCTTAATTTACTATGATTAACTAAGTAGTTGGTTTTATCTCTTAGTTAAAAAGGATATATTTCCTCTATTCCTTAATGAAATGAAATCTTTAGGCTTAATGAAAGTAGATAACATTTCAATCCATAAATAGGGATTTTCAAGTATCACTTAACATATGCCAAAGGAAACTATATCGCGTGTCATTTTATCAATAAATTAACTTAAAATAACAAACCAAAATATGCATTGTCAATTAACTTAAACCTTGACATCTATATGGATCCAACCTAATTGATATGGTTTGAATGAAGGGTAATTAACAACCCTAACTTTTCTCCTTTGAGATGAGATTTCTTTGGCTTCTAGTATCTATAATGGCATTGATCACCTCTTGTTTTACTTGGATCTTTAAAATAAACAATGCCTCTCATTCATTATGCTTGCCTAACATGTTTAGGCTGATGTATTTTAGCTTTACCATCAACATCAAGTCAAGGTTTGCATCTTTAACTTCATTGAGCATCACTAATTCATTATCAATAGTTGTCATTGCCATAATTTTACATTTTGGTATTTTCTTTAGGTTTAACTTTAATTACAACTTTTAACATTCCTCCTTTATATGACCATTGACTATTGATCTTATGATGATTATAATACCTTTTAGAAGTTAGTATTAACAATGATGATGAGGTTGAGGTAATCTTTTTTATGTTTCATGATATAGATGAAGTTAAATTAGCTTTATAAAATTTCTCATCATGACTACTTTTCTTCTCAATGGTCATAACTATAATGCTACCATTAGATAAATTATTTGATTGATATAATGACATCTTGATGCTTATATGAGATAGTAGTCTAGATGTGTACTTCATTTAAGTCTTTGGTAACTCTATTGATACTCCTAACATCATAAGTAAACATCGGATTAATATTCAATTTAAAATAAAATTCATATTTACTAATGATATTTACTATATAAAATTAGTTTATTTTATACTTATCATATGTAGTTAACTAAAGTATAGATATTTGATTGATATCTAATTTAAAATAAAATTCATATTTATTTATGAGAAGTTAGATATATAAAATTAGCATTTAGATTGAAATTGAATTTTTTGTAAGTTAATCTATTTTTTATATTATGTTTATGGAAGATGATAATTTTATACTTTTGTTGGTATTATTTATTTAACATGTTATTAATTACAATTAAATTTATTTAACATAAACATAATTATTAATAATTAATAATGATGAATATAAGAGAATCCTTGGTATGAATATTTAATATATTTTATTAATATATATTTTATATTGAATTGAATTAATTTTTTATATCTACATGTTATATATAATACAAATATATGTATATATATAATTAATAATTATCTTTTAATATTTAAATAATAAGATTGTATTAATTTAATTTAATGTCATTATAACAAAATGTAACATTTGAATTGAAATAAAATTCACATACATATTTAACTAATATAGATAAAACTAGTGTTTACATTGAAATACAATTCTTTTCTATATATTTATAGTATTTAAATAATTCACATAGAATTCATGTTTATATTAAAGTGTAATTCTTTTTTTAATTTTTTATATTATATTTATAAAGTACGATTAGTTCTATAATTTTACCAATCATTTTCCTTCATATTAGATACATAATAGATAATTTTATTTATAAATTTTATATTTTTATAAAAATAATAAATTTTTTATTTATTAAGATTACTAAAAATTGATTAAACTCATTATATATAAAAATAATAAATAAATTTAGTTTGATGAATCAAAATTTAGGTACGATAATAGTTAGTTAGGGAAATGGGGTATTGCATAAAAGTTTGGGTGCCAAAACGAACCGTTGTTCCAAGATGCGATGAAAGCCGTGAGCTGCCGAAAGAGAGGCGCCAGTAGGCAACACTATAAAATAAATAAGCAATTTTGAAAAAAAAAAAAAAGAAAAATAGATCAGCAAAAATTAGGAAAAAAGAAAGTTAAATAAGAATTTTCTTCTCCTACCTTTGGTTTTTTCTATTATTTATTCAGAGGAACACTTAATAATCGACGAAAGAGTGTCAGTAAAGCAATATCTGTCTGATACAAAAAGAGAAATTCCAAAGGATCAATTTTCCATTTTTTTGGTTGATTTAATTGTAAGAAGAAGGAGAAGATGGTTTCTGCTAACAGAGAAATGGCAGTTTATTGCTTTGACGCTCTTGTCGCTCACTACAATAGTCAGGAACCCCCTCCTCCTGCTTTCGATGAGGCCCATCAGTTAACTTAATTTTCTTCTCTCATTCAACCACTTTCTTTTTCATGTTACCGACGATTCTGATTTCGATCCTCTTTGTAATTACCCTTTTTTTTTCTAGAAAAATTCTATAGCTGTGATGTTTATGGGTTTCTTTGTTCTATTCAAGGATCAACACTGTATAAAGTTTTTATTTTAAAAAAATTTGTTTGATTTTTGAGATTTTTAAAATTTTGTTTGCTTTTGTCAGTCTAATATGGAATACAGTTAGCAATGGGCTTTAGGGGGCAATATGTTTCTCTTTTTTCTTAATCTAGTAATGATTTCTGTTGTAAATTTTATTTTGATTGAATGTGCTTTAGGTGTAGATTTTAGTGTATTACTTGTTATGAATTCCTATGATTTGAAAACACTTGTTTTCAGAGAATGTTTTGTTCCTGATTCTTGAGCAATTATTATAAAAGATGTTGCCATTTTACTATTTCATATATTCTTTTTATAAAGTGATTGCGTTTATCCTTATTATAATAATTAATCTCGTTGCAGCTAGACAGTGCTCTCGAATAAAACAAAGTTTAATTCTTTAGCATTAAAACGATTTATTAGATGTAAGTCAAAATTGTGTAAGCAGAACGGCAGAGTTGGAAGCCATTGGGGATTGTTTTATCACATTTGCGAACTATTGTTGTAGCTGCTGTATGGTATAAACTGTTGAGTCTAGCTGAGTTTATGTACTTTTGGTTCTAATCCTGAATGAATGTGTTGTTCTTTAGCCCTTTAACCTAGAGATGCACATGTCATCCATTGTTGTTTTACCTGTAATCTTGAAGAAACTGTTGAGTTGTGCCCATATGATTTCAGTTTCAACCCTGAGTGAATTCCTTGTTCTTCATCCCTTCAACTAATGGACATGCGTGTTTTGAATATTTTTCTTAAAGATACGTGCTTAGTTCCAATAACTTGCTTCTGTCATGGGAATGTAGGCACTCCATGTTAATGCTTGCGCATTTACAACACTAAACATAATCTCTTTTCATGTGTCCCCTTTCCTTTAATGGCAGCCCGTACCTTTTGCAGTTCAAATTCTGGTGCTTTTTTTTTCTTTTACATTATGATGTGCTGAAAAGTGAAAAGTTTTAGTATGGTGAGTAAAACTCATTTTATTATGTTAGTGTATCCAACAGAGTTGTATTACATTCTATTATGACATGGACTTGGGTACGTGCTTGCTTTTGTTAAAAAAAAATTCCTGAGCCTTTTCCTGAAACCCTTGTAAAGAATCAAATTAGATATTTATTATTTGCATGCTAAATCTTGTTCCCTTTGGTCTCATGTATCATCACAATATTTTCAGCCCACTATTTGTCACTTGGAAGAAAATTGTCAATGGTGGTGAACCTCGTTTACGTGGATGCATTGGAACTCTAGAAGCTCGATACTTGATTAATGGGTTTAGGGACTATGCATTGACCAGGTACAGCACCAGTTTTTAACTGAACAAAAATTTTGTATTATTTGTTCGTCTGCTTATCCTTTTTTCCTCTTTGAAGGCGACATGTTTGTATAGTTGCATTACTTCCTTCACTCTCTCTTTCTCTCAATGTTTACAAGGGTTCTAATACTTTGTACCTACTATTAATAGACAGATAAAGTGATATAGACACGAGACAATACTGATATGAAGTAGTGCTAATATTATAAATATGACATAACACAACAAGGATATGTTACTGAGATGCAGATGAAAATATGTTTTCCCCCTATTTAGTATAACATGTGATACACATTTTAAGTTTGTCATGTAATTACTCTAATAGAAATGAATTGCATAATGAATATCATAGTTTTATGCATTCACTAAAGATACATTTAATATTATAATGTATTCTTTATTTTGTTAAATACACATCAAATATTTGATTACACAAATTGATACTGCAGAGTTTCTAAAATGTCTGATGTGTGTTGGCTAGATTTTAAACATTTCCACTTGCTGAGCAACTATATGATATTGTGCACCCCATATGGACAAAATGTCTGCACATCACAGTAGCGTGCATATCTGTATAACATTGCATGCATCTACAAGTTTGGCTGTGCATGCAACTTTTGAAGGGCTTAGAATAACCCTATAATTTGGTATTGTGCATCTCAATTTATTATCTTTGTCCTATATTGGGAACAAAATGACATGGTGGATAGAAGCACTACACTGTCAATGCACTAGATTTTTTTTGGTGCTTTTCTTTTTTCATGTAGGGAAGAACGTACAATTCTATTTGTCAGTAATCAAGGTTTTGTGTGATGGAGAACAGAAAAGTTTTGTGATGAAAAACTGATTGACAGGACTGATCATGTGGCAAAGTTCTTATAAATTGCTACTAGCATGTGTTGATAGTCTTACCTTTTCTTTTTCTCATTTTTCAACATTAATGAATCTCGAAGCTTATATTTTGGCTGTTTTAGTTGGGTGAACAGTCTTGTTTTAGATTTTGAAGTTGTTAGAGGTGCATCAACTAGAGTCATATGTTGCTTCAATAATTTGATGCTTCTATGATTTTCATTACATTAATGTATGGAATGAGTGCATAGAGAAAATAGGGAACCTTATGACATTTGATCATTAAGTTGTAAGATGCCTATAGATTTCGATATATGTAGGTCCTGTTTCCTTTCCACAATGATACAAACAGAATTAACTGTGAGATTTATGTGATAGATATATGAAGCTGAACTTCTAATTCTTGTATGATTAACAAAGGTTGGCTCCAGCGGGGCTTAAGTGATTGACTATTTGGGTTGTTTAAGAGATACATTAATCATTTGCATTTTTTATTTTTGTGTTTTAGAGTCTAGATCAGATTACATATATCAGTTCAAACACAAACCTTAGGTTCAAAGGCCCTTTTATGTTATTCTTTTGGACTTCATTTTTCTCGTCTGTTGTTTGCTGTTGACAAGGAAAAGAAAACAAGTACCATTAGAAATTCTTGTTACCTGGTTTCAGATTTGGTTTGTTGTACCTCATCTTTTATTGTTGCTTTAATGCTTCCAAGAGACTATGCTTGAGAAATTCCTTTTTTTTTTGTTTCATCTTGTTATCTTGCAGTGCTTTGAAGGACCGTAGATTTCCGCCAATACAGGCTAAAGAGTTACATTCTCTGGAATGTACAGTTTCCATTTTGACTAACTATGAAACTGCTAACAATTATCTTGATTGGGAGGTATGCTGTCATTTTCGCCTCATTTAAGCTCTTAGAATACTCAATATTGGGTCATAGAAGTCAGATTCTCTAGATTGTTGGGCTTTGCTATGAGCATTATTGTGCTTTGCTTTTTTGTAAGAGGTATCAAAGTTTGCCACCATATCCGTTAAACCTTTGTCCTATAACTGTTTTGTTTCTTAAAAACATGCATATCTTTGCTTGATTTTGTTTAGAAAGTTGTTTACACAAGCAAATAAATGCTTTACTGGAAGATGCATGCCTTAAGTTTGTTCAATTGCTTTTCATTATTAAACTGAGATAGTTTTTGTTTTCTTTTCGTGTTTCTTTTTTTTGGATGAAATGGGGTGGTTAATCAAATTGTATTTTGAGTCATACTATTCTAGTAGCTCCTATATTTACATTACTTGCTATATGTCCAATGCATTATAGTCATACATTACTTGCTATAGTGACATTACTTACTATTCTCCTATCAACCGTGGATCTTGTGTTATATATATGCGTGTGTGTGTGTGGGCCTCTTCATCTAATATAATTGGTTTAGGTTGAAATCTACTCCAATGAATGGTTTGGATGTAAGTGATTTTAATAACGGTATTTGTTGAAGAATTGACAAACTAATGTAGTATGTTTGATTTGATGAAATATTGTTCAAGTTCTTTTAAAGAAATACTTTAAGACTTATCTTGCAAATTTGGGTGCTTGAAATTTTATGTTGATTTGACAGCAGTTTAGTGTGGTAGATAATCAGCTGTGCTGCATGGTGGAAATTTAATTGAATAACCTTTTTATGGCATTGATCTCTTGGACATGGTTTAACAGTGGCAACTATAGGCCTTCTTGCTCTTTGCAAATGCTTCCAACTATAAATTGAATGAAACTAGTAAGATGTGCTGAATTTTTTCACCTTTCCCAGTTAAAATTTGGTTTTGGCTGCAGATTGGGAAGCATGGCCTAATTATTGAGTTTATTGATCCTAATAACAATGCAACACGAAGTGCTACATATTTGCCTGAAGTGGCTGCCCATGAAGGTGAGAGTTGTTTTGGAACTGCAGAAATGTATTGATATTTTTGATATATGTTTTAATTACATTTACAGTCAGCATTGATATTGTTGTTTGCCTTTCCCATTGGCCTAAAACTAGAACTTTTTGTTATTAGTATCTGTCAGGGAATCTCATATGGAAAAGATATGAGGAATTTAAGGGGTATATAAGTGAAGTAATTGGTTTTGTTCTAGATGAGTATCAAATTTCACTTATGGACAATGCTGTTAATTTAGCTCAACACTCTCTTGATTCATTGAGTTTTTACATGATATTAGAACTTAAGATGGTCAAATATCTGATAATTCTGGATGTGTATTCAAAGATTTGGAAATGAGTTAGCATGGAGTGTGGGCACCCATTTAGATACATCTAGGAGTTTGATGGGCCTCCAAATGAAGGTTCATGTTTAGTTAATTACAATTTATTTGAACTAGTTGCACTTGGGGGGGAGTATTAGACAATCCTATATGGAATGGATGTGAGAAATTTAAATGGTATATAAGTGGAATAGATTGTTGTTTAACACAAGTCAATTGATGTTGTGCAAATATGGGTACCAACCTCATTTTTGGTCACTGTTGCAAGCTCAAGGCTTTCTTTGTTCCATGGAGTTTCTACAGTATCCTTTGAATGTTGGCTTCCTTGTATACGATGCAGGAAATACATGCCAAACTTGCTGTGGCATGCTTCCCTGTTTAAATATTTCCTAGATAACACCCATAGGCATGATGCAAAATGTTGAAACTTATATGGCAGTTCATCGGAGGTATTTCAAATTGTTTGCTTCGCTCCATAGGGATTCCTAGTTTGCTCTGGAAGAGGAACCTTTTATTGTTGGAGATCATGATTAACATTTATATCCAACGTCTTTTGGATAACATGATTTAATTCGTTGTTAGGGAAGTCAAAAATTTCTCAAGTCTGTTCATCTCAGCGTATTGTGAAAAATGAGGTTGAGAGCATGCTTAAAATTGGAATGTATTGATTTCTAAAAGGGTAGATTTTAAAGTTTCCTAAGAGAGAATCATGGGTGTACATTGTAGAAAGGGAGGGGGTACATTTGGAGGTGCAGAGTAAGGTTATCAGAAGTGGATGTGTTATTCGTATTGCAATCTCATAAAGGTTAGCAGGATCTTGGTCATAGGAGTTTTATCAAGTGCGTGAACCCCAAGTTTTGTAGACATTATCTTTGATGGATTATTAATGGTGTATTTTGTTTTTAAATCCTATGATAATCCCATAAAAAATTTGAATTGCATCTTTAAAAAGAAACGAGTACAGTAATAGAAGGAAAGAAAAGATAATAAGGCATGACCACTTATTTTTAGAGCATCAAGATATGGTTTGTGATTTATGGTTTGAGTTCTAAAGGAAGATGAGGGGACGTAAACATCATGACTTAGTTGAATCTACACAAGTATTGGTGTCTTGGATTCCATGTATAATTATTCCTTAATTTTTATCCTTCAGAATATTGGTGAAGGATGAAGAAAGCCTTGAATTTCCTTATCATGTATTGTCTCTGATAATTTTTATTTCTTTCCTCTTGTTTTCTATTTTTCTAACTACTTTCACTGCTAAACACTTGGCAGTCAGTTTCGTCAGCCTTACCTTGGTCGTTATTGCAAAATTTTGCTTATATGAGTGTAACAATAATTACACAAACTACTAGGAAATAACCCCGGGAAGCTACTGTGCTTTTTATTCCTCCAAGCCAAGCAAAGAGCAAAGTTATTTGCATGATCTTTCACCCATAAAAAAGCTTTTAAATGCATGAGGCAGAACTATCTGTATTATTGTTCCATGGTTTCAGGATAATGAGTTTTTACCATTCATTCCTGAGATTCTTCAGTTTAAATTAATCTACCACCACTCGTCCTGCCTGCAAGAAATGACATCTTTCACTCTTTTCAATCATGTTTTAGCTCACTTTCGCATTTGGATTCAGGTTGGACAAAAATAGAAGCGATTGATTCACTGATGCGTAAAGCAGGCTATAATGGAACCATCAGCGAGTCGCTTCGCAAGTCCATTCGATTGACCCGTTACCAGAGCACACTATTTACTCTGACCTACAGTGACTATGCCTCATATGTGAAGTCTATCAGGGGTGCAGTTCCAACTATTAATGGCGCTAAACCCAACAACCATTGAAATGTAAACAAGCAAGTTTCTGCTAAAGAAGCAAGCTTGTCTACCTAGAACCCAAGAAAGAATAATTTAAAGAAGACTCCTGTGGTTGGAATGGACATGATTTGGATTCCAGCCAGTTAGTACTTCAGTAATTGTTGTATAATTCTGAAAATTCATTTAATTTTAAAGATGGAACCAGAAACCACACCAAATGGTGAATCTGGTTTCTAGGTGTCATCAGGCAACATTTGCTAGTAACAGCTTAACTGGGAAAAGCTGTGCTAGTGAACTCTCCATTGGAATTTTATCCCAGTGTGTGTTTGTTTACTACTATTGTATTCTGCTTATGGATTTCTTAAATATTGACATTGCAAATACTGGTTACTAGCAACCATTAACATTGGTTTCTAGGCTAAATTAATTCTTGTGCTTTGGAAACTTCTTTTGAACAAGTTCTTTCCGGTTATAGGAGAAATTCTCAAGGGAGCTAGCTTAGCATGGAGGATTTGAGTCGATTGATCGTATTGCTACATGTCAAATTTTTACTGAACGTTATAATTTATATTGATTGGTTTATACATTGCTTAACATTGATTATGATACTTCGAAAAATTGGCTAGTTGATATATGATTGATAAAATTAGTTCAGCACATAAATTATCCTTTCGTATATTGCATTAAATAATATATAAGATGTTAAGGAGTATTAAAGTATCTTGGATTATTTACATAAGTCGCTTGCCTTTCATGTTTATCTATTTTTCCCCAATTTTATCGGTTTTTTTTATAAAAATACTGTTCTTTTGAATTTTAATTTCGCCGTTGTTTTGATATCATTTTCTCTTTGAATTTCAATTTACTTTTCATTTTTTTCTTGTCATTATATCACTATTTTATTTTGGATTATTATTATTCAATTTAGACATTATTAATATGTTCTATTTTTAAAAATTTGTTATAAATTTAATTAATTCAATTAAGTCTTTCTATTTGTTTATTAATTTCTTATTTATATAATATAATAATAATAAACATAATTATATATAAAATATATATATACTATTTTTTTTTATTTCATCCCATTTTTTTTTGTAATAATAATAATGACGACGATGATAAACATAATTATATATAAAACATATTGTTCCAGACTTTTTTTCATTTATCTTATTTACTTGTTTACTTGATATTACTTGTTATCTTTAATAATAATAATAATAATAATAATAATAATAATAATAATAATAATAATAATAATAATAATAATAATAATAATTTACATATACAAATAAATTTGTCTGGTGTATCTTGTTATTAAATACATTTATATATATATATATATATATATATATTGTAAAGTTTGTTTTTCTATACATGAATTGATCATAAAGGAAATTTGATTCTTCTATATAATCTAGTTATTTTTATAAATCATTATTGAATTAGATTGTAAATTGAAAAAAGTCCTGAAGATGACACTTGAGTCAAAAAGGGGAAATATTAAGCTAACAATTGAGTAATTCTTTTCTACCTTAAATTTTATAGGTAGTTATATTTCTTTTTTATAAGACTTATTATAGGGATAATTACAAAAATAATTAAGTTTTAATTTTACAATTTTGAAAATATAAGCTCAAAATTTTATATATATATATTTATCAAATTTTGGTTAAAAATACATTTTTATAGTTTTTTTTTAATTTTACCCTATTCTCTCTTTTTTATATATATCTTTCCTTTTCTCATTAATTTCTCACATATCTTTTTTTTTCTCATTTATTAATCTTATTGTTTCTTCTTCCTTTTTCCTCGTTCTCTTTCTTCTTCTCATTCCATCTAACTCTTCTTCTTCTTTTCTAACCTCTTTTTCTTCTTCTTTTATAACCTTCTTATTCTTATTCTTTCCTACTTTTCTTCTTCTTATGACATGTTCTCTCTCCTCTTTTTGAAGATTACAACTTTTAATTTTGAAATGATATCTATTTGGTAACTGATTAGATGTTATTCAACTTGATCATCTTTTGTATGATTTTTAGTTATTGAATACTTAAAATTCATATGATTAGTTTTAAGATCTGAAGTTGTGTTTGATTTTATGGTTCATTTTTATTTTTTTTATAATTTTTAAATGATTTTGTTTGGTATTAGGGTTTTCCCCTTTACTGTGAATTTTTACATGCATGTTTAGTGTTTTGAAGAATATGTTTGATTTTAATATTCTTTCTTCTTTCATTTTTCAATGTACTGTTATTTACATGTTTGTTTAAAGTTTTATTTCATCTGTTGCTTGCCTTCTCTCATTCTATTGTTACCGTTGCTTATCCTCCATGCTTGATATTGATACATCAATGAACTATGAATGTCGAGATGTTGTCTCCTTTGCACTAAAGTTGCTTACAAGTTGTTCCAATTTGTTTTTCTCTAATTGTGTAAGTTTTTTGATTTGCACTTGAAAACTTAAAGATAAAAAATTGTTAGACCCTAGGTTTTGAGTGTTGTATCACGTGTGAGTCAATTTAAGTTATTTGTAATTTTTCAAGTGTTTTTGTATATGGTACGGCCAGATGGCTGGACGTACCTTGTGGGTATTATTTCATTGAGTTTGGTACGGGCGTACCATTGGTTGGTATGGCCGTACGTCAACTCGTAGGAATTTTATGCATCAGTAAACCTGCTTCGGTACGAGCATACAAATGGATGGTGTTGCACCCTAATTTTGGACCGGCTTTGATTCGGATCGATTCCGAGTTGATTCTGGGCCATTTAGGGTTCTTTCGGACTGTCCGGGGTCCTTTCGGACCGGGCTAGGCCCGTTTAAGGTTTCTTTTAACACTTTTGGGAGGATGTGCGATCGCATATGTCCCATTACACGCCGTGTATAATCATGTGCGATCGCATATGTTTCAATGCACAACATACGCGATCGCATATGTTCCCGAGGGCAGACCTAATTAAACCCTAATCTGCCATTTGGCTTAAGGGGAGAGGGGGAATTTTTAGGAAAAACCCGAGATTTCTGATAGCCGTCAGCAATCATTGGACACTCCAAAACCTAATTCTAATCAATCTAAGGCATTAGGATTAATCAAAACGCACTAAAATCAATTAGAACTAGGCGTTTTAATCACCTAA
>CANYBF012189649.1:0-18824 GCA_948192965.1 Dalechampia spathulata
GGATCTAAGAGGAGAACCTGGCCACCGACGACAGCAATAGCAGGCAAGGAGTCCCAAAGAGTAGGTAATGCGCTAGCTTCACCGTGATCACCAAGAGCCGTACAAGCTCTCTGAATTTTATTAACCAAAGAAATCAAATTCTCCATTTAGCAAAACAAAAGAAAACCGGAGATCGGTATCGGAAAAAGGAAGGTGAGTAGGGGAGTCCGTTACAGAATCAGATCAGATCGACCGGATCTGATGAAACGGGAGGGTGCGAGGTAGAAAGATGGATCTGCGGCAACAGAAAAAGCATAAGCAGAAAGGTTTTGAAAGAAGTTAAAATGGAGAAGCCGCGTTTTGAAATGAAGAGACGGAGCTTGACTTGAGATAAACAAAGATGAATAATAAGCAGTCGAACCATATAAACAAAGCTTGAGGTTACAATTACAAGCGGGTCTTTTAAATTTATGCCATCGTAGCAAATTAATATATATTTTTTAATTTTATCTGATATATATATTCATTTAATGTATTTAATTTGGCTTGCATTATTGTGGGTAATTTTGGAGGTTCAATTTGTTATCTAAAATTAAAGACCAATAAATTGTACAAGTAAATATAATATATTACAAATAATCATTAATGGATTAAAAAACAGCTTTCTCTTTGACTATTGATTGGGTCCATTTATTTATTGCCAGAAAAAATAAAAGAAATGGATTTTGAAAATAGGAGTTGTCGGTAATATATATTTAATAGTTTAGGATATTGCTCTATTTATTGCATGTAACTATCTATCCATATACAATTAATTAAACCTATGATTATTTATCTTAAGATTATTATTTTTATATTATACTCGTAAAATACGAGAAAGATTTCAACTATGACGATTTATTTAATATTATTTGTTTTATTGGAGGAGACTTTTAAGCTGGGTGGCGTCAAAAAATTTGAATCAGTTAGTTGGAAAGGGTCCACCACCATATTATCGAAAACCGGAGTCCCAACGGCACAAAATGTCTACACACACGATGGAGAATTGAAGATGATGATTGCATATTTCAAATTCATAATATAACATGCAATGCCCTATTGTATATTGCAACGGCAGCTTTTTCTTTCAAATTCCCACTTTCGGCCGTTGCTGAGCTGCAACATACCTTCATTGTCTTTGCCCAATCCCCCGGTATCAAATTTGCCCCCTTGGACATGTGATGTCTAATAATAGTTTTTAACTATAGCTTCATCGATTATCAAGAAATTTTTAATGGCCCAGATGAGCTTTTTTAAAAACTTGTCCCTTGAGCATCACAAGTGTAATTGTCAAGTAAAATTCTTAATGAGAGCTCGAGTTGCATTGGGCACTTGCTAGTTGCTAGACGAGGATCTTGTACCAAAAGAATAGCTAGCTATTTAAGGAAAAAGAATAAATGAATTACAAGAAGTGTACTTTACCGATTGACTTGTAAAGAAATTCTGCCCTCCAGTAACAGTCACCACAGCAATGTTCTGCAAAGAGGGAGATCTATTTTGATATGGAATATTTGTTCGGAAAAAATTGACCCTTGTATGTAAACCTAATGGTTGGGTGGGCTTGAGCTTATTTGTGGATGATAAAACAATTATGTCTATTAGCTTAAATATCCTACCAGTAATCTTTAGCAAGACCTGATTCCTGTGGTGTGGATTTTAAATACTATATTATCCTTCACTTGGCGGTGTCGGCAGATCCATAGCCGAAGGGATTTTTGCTGGCCCAGTTCCATTGATCCCTGCACATCTCATCAATGCCATATTTTGCCCTGCAAGGTAAAAAGAAGGAACATGAAGTGAATTGCTATGCTTTGTGATGCTCAATTTACTCGTTTTTCAAATAATTTAACTTTTTCTTATCTACTTCCCACTAAAACTCACTTGACACTGTAAATTTACAAGAAGAGATTATTACAAGTAATGATATGTATGCATCTGCATACTTACTTCCAGTTCAATTCACGTTCTGCCTTAGCTGTTGAGGCATAAACAATTTCAGCATCTCCAGGACGCCTTCCAGCCAATACAAGAGGTATTTTCTATCATAGCATATCAGTGAAAAACACAAATAACAGAATTAATAGTCAAACAGAGCGGTGCACACACATAACAGCACCTGGAAAAGAAGAAGAAGAAGAGAAGAGCCGTCCGGCCAGATACGGAGATACAAGTATTAAACAAAGGGCAAATTTCTGGACAACCATGGGTCGAACTCAGGCTGGATCTCGTAATTGGAATATTCCAAGTTATGAGACTTAAGATTTTAACCTTGGAGCCCAATGTTAAAACATCTAAACGTGCCAATAGTCGACCAAGTAAGCAATTATTGTACTTCAAAAAATGGCATTATCAATGGCGTGAAGTACATTTCGACCTCCCAGAAAAATGAATGGTACCTTTCCAGATGCCTTCTCGAATGCTGCCACCATCTCCAACACTGTTGTTCCTTTTCCTGTCCCCAAATTGTACACCTCACAACCTGTAACACGTATGAGTCAGTCATGAGTCCAATGATGTTTTTAAACACCAAAAAAAGTGAGATGCATCTCCCAAGACAATAAATTATACAATTTAAAGATCCAAAATAACAAAGCAGAAAGCCAATGTCATCGGGTAAAACTAACATATGTTTTCCAAAGAAATAAATGCAGGACAAACTAGAATATCAGTCACGAATCATGGTTAAAGTGGTCAACTTCAAACTGCAGTTGAGTTTAACTGCAGAACTATAAACCAGTAACACAAGCACTCAAGCAGCCACCCCCGTCACCATTTTCAAAGCACTTTAGGCCATGGAATTTAACTCAGCTTGGAAAAAATTCCAAACCTATATAATTATAAAAAAATTTATTTTAGTGGACGCTTGAGCACTACCATGAGGCATAAATCAGAAACCCAAAATTTACCAAAACATTATCGCATCATATGATTGTTCCTATGTTACCCAGAACTAAGATCACCCTAAAAATTTCACCACCTACAGTGACAATGATTATGATTATATGCATACCTGTTTTAGCATCTGAGAGCTTACGCAATGCAGCAATGTGTCCATCTGCTAGGTCAATGACATGAATGTAATCACGTACCTAGAAAGATATGATGAAGAGATGAGAATCATGAATATACATGGATATGCTTTACCCTATTGACAACTCATATTCATGAACATGACAAACAAATTTCGCAAGAGAAACAAGGTAGCAGTGAAAGCATACCCCTGTACCATCCTTAGTTGAATAGTCAGTTCCAAATACTGTTAGATAAGGTCGTCTGCCAACAGCAACCTGCTGCACATATGGCATAAGATTGTTTGGAATTCCACGGGGATCCTCGCCAATATAGCCACTAGGGTGTGCACCAACTGGATTGAAGTATCTTAGCAATATGATCTTCCACCCAGAATCAGCATGGTAGACATCACGGCAGATCTCTTCAATGTAAAGCTGAAAGATCATACTTTTCAGTGCCTTCGTTTACCATAAGAAATGTAGTTGCTAAGGGTTTGTTTGGTTTCATTTTTTGAAAAAAAAAATTAATAATTAGCCAGAAATTCTAGCTTTTGAATTAATTTAAACCAAATACGTGAACCTTGAATGTACAAATAAATTCCATAAGATTTATGAAATGTGTAATTCCATTGGAATGATCACTAACATATACAAAATGGATGCTAGAAAAAATACCTTGGTTCTTCCATATGGATTTGCTGCAGATAAGGGGAAATCTTCAGTACAAGGAACCTCCTTTGGCCAACCATAAACAGTAGCTGACGAAGAAAACACAAGCTGATAGCAATCCCAGAAAACTTGAAAATTTAATTCACGCCTTGGAATCAGTGCAAGACATAATGCAAAGGAAAATATTGAGAAAAATTTACCTTCTTGCATCCATAAGCGGCCATCACTTCAAGCAATGTGATGGTTCCAATAAGATTATTATCAAAATAAAGCAAAGGCTTCTTCACACTCTCACCGACAGCTTTTAACCCAGCAAAATGAATGACAGCGTCAAATCTACAAGGCAAACCGGAACCTTTAAAAAAAATAATAGACAGAAAGCATGACAATCATTATAGCTATTACATTAATTCATTAGCCACTCCTGTTATTATAATCCACCTCCAATCCAGAGTGCTAAGTAACGCAAACGCAATGGATTATAAAAATGGGTTTCTCTTTGATAAACAGTTCATTACAGACATCATGTGGCTTCGTAATCAGTAAATTATTAGCTTAATATAGCCAGCCACATTATCATTCAAAGTGCTAAATAATAATAATATGATAATAACAACCAATAACAGCAATAAACTTTATTCGATGAATAAAAAAAGGAAAAGCTACTAATGACTTCAACAGAAAGCAAATTACAGGAAGAATCCTACTTGTTCTGCGAGAAAACTCTTTCCAGTGCCTGTTTGTCTCTCAGGTCAACCTGCTAGTTCAAGGGGGAAAAAACAACGCTGGATCTAAAATATCATAAGAGTGAAAACTAAAACAATTTTTTATTCTTTGAGCAATTACAAAAACATAACAGTAACGATCACTATTAACCGACAAAAAAACTTGTCAATGTAGAAACAGCAAGGCAATTATGATATTACCCTGAATTAACTGAATAATTAACGGAATTCAAATCAAAAAGTAGAGGAAATAAAAGAGAACCTGATAGAAAGAGAGGTTGGCGGAAGCGAGTTCTTTAACACGTTTAAGAGCAATATCGGTGGAATTATCGAGATCATCAACGACAACGACGGAGTAACCGCCTAAAAGGAGTTGAAGAACAGTGTGGCTTCCGATATAACCGGCACCACCAGTCACAAGAATACTACTCTGCCTAGTCATGATGATTTGGAATTATATACGGTGATGAGAGAATTCAGAAAAGAACAGAAAAACTATACACTAAAGAAACAAGGAGAGAAGGTTGACGCCGATAAGAAGAAGGTGGAGAGGCGTCGGGTTGGGGCGATGGGATTCTTCTGTTCCAGATCGTCAGGAACTGCCTCAGCTGCTCACACTTGTAGTTCTAGCTGTTAAAGGTAAATTGGCTTTTCAGAAATCTCTCTTGCGTTTCTAGTGTGATTGTGATTTGACTAAACTGCCCTTTTTTCTGTAATGCGTTCGTATTTTATAAATTATAACAAAAAATATCGGCGGGATCATTTTTTAGTTATTTTATTGAAAAAATGAATAATTTTATCCTAATATTTAAAAAAAACAATAAATAAAATATGAATGTGGGAAATACCAAAATAAGAAACCCTCGAGCTTTCCAGCTTAAAAATTGCATAAGAAATGTCTGGAAAAAACCATGCAAGTACCACCGACAGGTAATGTAATAAAATAATATTAAATTAAATTAATATAAAAAATTTGAATAGGATCATGGGATGCAATCATTTAACTATAAATGGAACAATTTTCCAAAAAAAAGTAGTTAAATAATGATACTCGCATTCCCCAAGGTATCCTTTAATTATTTAAAAAATTATTAAAGGCAACAAACTATAAATCTGCACCTAATAAAAAAGGAATTCAATCTGTATTGTGGGTATATTTGGTATGAAGCACTTGTAATGAAATGAGATTGCTCGTCTCATGCTTTCCCCTTCCCCCAAATGTTTCCTACAAGTTCCTCCATCCCATTTCTCTACAATTTGAATTCTTCCTATCGATCCATGAGTTGCACTCAAGGGAGATGGACAGCAAACCTCTGCAAAGAAAGTTAGAAGAACGCTACTAGAGGGTATCCATGCGTTAAGAATAAATTATGTTCAAATTCTTTTTTAAGTAATTGGAACAATATTTAAAGATGCTTAAATGCGTAGATTAAGATATATAACTGTTGTTTCAGTCTAATAATTTGATGTATGTATAGACCCCTTGAAGCAGTATGCTAACAATTTATGTTCAGATGGGTCAGAAATCTGAGTCATTATGGCGTACAACCTATGCTTGACTCGGACTATTAAGATGTCTGGCAGGTCTTTTACTGCAGAAATGAGAATCATATCAACATAAGATGCAATTGTACCGTCTGCATGAGCGTAGCTCAATTGGTATTTGGATGCTAAATTTTGTATCAAGATCCAAGATTTAAATCTCAACAACTCCGGGAGTTACACCCTTTGGGTGTACTGAATACCATAATGATGCAATTGCACCCATCAAGACGTTTTCTTTATAGTGCTCTCTGTCTTCATTTCACAGCGATAAATGCGGATTGGCGACTGGTGCATGCATTTCAATTTAGACTTTATACGAAGACTCGTTCTACTGCAAATTTACCTGCACAATGAAATTGGGTTTGAGCGATGCTTTCTGGGCGATGTGATGTGACAGTTTGGACTTTGGAAATTTATTAGGTCTCTGTAGTTCACATATTAATGAATGAATTGATGTCACTTATCCAGGACTTGGTCAGAAAGACTTGCACGCATACCCACTTGACGGACATGAGCTTATCCTCATCATAACTCAGCTTCCTTTTAAATTTCTATATGATCTTCTCCTCTATGTGCATCAGACCGTCTCTTTATATAGTGCCAACCCTGCGTTTCAAATTTACAGGAAAAAGAAAAACACACATTGATCCTGTCCCTTGCTCTCCCAACTCTTTCAGAATGCTGAGTTTATTCGATAAATTACTGAGTCACGCTGCATTTTTCTTTGAGAGACTAAAGGGTGCAAGCTTCGTACTTAGAGATGAACTGAATGAGAACCCATCAAGCGAGAAGGTAAAGAAAGGTGGTTTCTTGAGAAACAGAGGACCGTTGCTTGGCAAAGAAGAAGGTGAGAAGAAGAGAAACCATGGCATGGGTATTGAAGAAGAAAAAGGTGTGATAAGAGTGAAAGTTAAGATGACAAAAGAAGCAGCGGCTCGACTCTTGTCAAACTGCAAAGATGGTGGGGTTCTTGAGTTCAGAGATGTAGCACGTGAGCTAGCTCAAATCCCTGTTAATCGTGTCAGCATAGTTCCTCACTCCTCTGCTTCTGGCTATGGCATGCTTAAGACCATCCATGAAGAGATTTAGAGATAAGGCTATGATAATATCATCTAGTTCTTGCTATTCGTTAGTTCAGTTTCACATAATTTTATTGTGACAAAAAGATGAAGAAGCCACCATGATTAGGTTGATCATCATTCGGCTCTTTCTATTGATGTAAAAAGGAAAAAGGTCACTTTGCCTCTTGTATAATAGGGAATACCAAAGATTATACAACTTTTTAACTTCAATTCAATTCATTTATTAAATAACTATGGAGTTATTTGTGTCATACATGGCATGGAGTAATTCTATTTGGCATAGCTTGAGCCAGACCACTGAAAATAGGACATTCCATGCTAAACTGATGGGGAAGAGAAGACACTTTCACAAGAATTACCAAGTATACTCGATTTTGAAGCGAAGGGAGAAGATGTTGGAGATGGTCTCAAGATGTCATTCGTCAAAACTAAAGAAAGTCATCAAGTGGAAAAGTGTCTAGTGAGGAAAATTAGGTACTTTATTTGAATATTAAATTCTAACAAAAGTAATCAAAAGTGTATTATATTAACCATGATTTCTTTGATGTAGTCTTCATCTACGTCCATCTTACGCTCACCTCTTATCATTAAGCCTCCTTGGCGTTGTTATTACGGCAATAATTACCTTTGGCATCTTCCACCATCTAAGCAAGATGAAACCCAAACCCATAACTTAGCTTGATCCTTGGTTTAGTTTTAGTTAGCATGATTTTTTCAGAAAAACACATATATGAAAGATTGGATCAAACGTCCAAACATGAAAGGGCGAGAAGAATCAATATATGGATATTATATGCGTAAAAGTACAGAAACCTCATCACAAAAAAAAATGGAAAAAAATCCTTAATCATTACAAAATGGGTCAGTACAAAAACCCATTAAAAACCTCATTAATGGAGGATTATGAAAGTGATGAAAACCCAAAAAAATGTCTACATCTCAAGCCCTTCAGGGCTCTCCTTAATGCTTTCTAAAGACGGTTTCCATGCTTTAACTTTTCCTTTCTGTTCTTCTCTCTCTCTTTCAATTTCTTGCAACAATTCTACCAATTTCTTCCCTTCATTAACCTTAAGTTGAATCGTCAACCATACTAACTCCTCCTTTGTCAGTATTATTTTAACCTTAAGACCATCTTTCTGATCAAAACCATTACTTCCTTCATTGCCAAACTCAGCAAATCCCCATTCTTGTTCTTGAACACGATCTTGATCATCATCTTTCTCCTGCTGCTTTCTTCTGCTTGACCGAATGCAATTTCCCATAATCCCAAAATGCAATCCCACCGGAAAAAAGAGAGAAAGATAACACTTCTCCGTAGAGAAATTAAAGGAGGAGGTTCAATTCTTGAGAGGTATCAAAGCTTCCAGCTTTTGCATGTAAACTGAAGGGATGAACAAACGGGTCTTTATACAAGTTTTTTTTTTGAACCATTAAAAGGGCGTACCAAGATTTGACCATTTTTGTTAGGAAGACAAATATTATATAATTATTGAAAGATATTTTCACATCATTATTAATCCAAAACTAATTTGATCCCAAGAAATCCTTAATTAATTAATTAAACAAAGGGTTTATGATTTAATTATTCCAAAAAGAGCTATGATCAAGAAAAAACCCGCAAGGCCAAGAATCCACGTATAAACTCCAGCTGTCAATTATTAATGAGTATTATATAATTAGTTAGGTTTATATCTTATTATTTATATCAATTGGGGCATGCACCCGAACCGTGTCGGAGTACGATTTGAGAGTACATTCCTTTAAATATAGTCACCGGCAAACGGCATCTAAGGCTGTTTTTTTTTTTTTTAATGTAATATTAGCCAATGGAAATGTGTGTATATATATATATATATTGAAATAATTTTAAAAATAAATGATTAATTTAAATAATAGTAATAAAGGAGAGTGGAGGGGACAAAGACAGCCAATAATACAATGGCAAAATACCATGCTGCTGTTTCTACGAAAATGAGTGATTAGGTTTACTATTTTTCAATTGATAAATTATTCAAATGTTCCATTTTCCTAGGAATTTACTATAACAAGAATGAGTCATCTGCTTAATTAGAAACTAGTAATCTCTTCCCTACGAACAACTATAGCAGTATCTACTACGTTATTACTGTCTAAATAATAATACAACAACTAGGATGATGAAGGGATGAAGTAATCAAGAAATACAGTGGCAATGGTTGAAAGAAAGAAATCACTCGATCATTGAATTGTAGAAGCAATAGTTTCGTCGCTCGTGGTAAGAATAAGCCAATTAACAACGTGTGAACATGCGTATAATATAATCACATAATCCGAAAAAGGGTTTGATATGGTAAACAAAAGGACTCCTTTGTGGTGAATTGTCTGCACTAATGAGGATTCCGTGCATGTTCTAGTCAATTACATAGTAACCTAATTTTTAATTTGTTTGACAGATTCAAACTTAATTTTGATGTAACGTCTTTAATCGTGTTTTCTAAGTTATGATATTGTCATTGACATTTACCTGATCACTACATAGCACAGTTCAGTAATAAGCCCATCCTTTCATGATTTGTGGCAACCCAATTCAAATGATGGAGAAAGGTTGGAGACAACGGATGAACCTTTGAAAGAGACGAGATGTTGAATGAGGTAACCATGACGTTCCAGACACAAACATATATATCTTTCTGGAAAGTGTAATTGTTAACACACGTTACTAGACATGGCAAAGAAAGTCCATCCATCTGGTATATATAAACTGTTTTAGACTGACTACCTTCTTAGGCTTGCAAACCGCAGAAATCAAGACAAACCGACAGAAAAACCAATCCTGTTAAGGGATTATTAGTTTCATATTCTAAACAACACATCATCAAGCTGTATAGACAACATGATCTCAATATTCGTGATCTTTTTATCAGGAATCTCAGTCACCTATCCTGGTCATCCCTTCATTTGACAAAACCAGTAATTAATTCCGTATTAAGAAAAATTCCAATTCTTGTAATAAAATCAGGATTTAGAATTCAGTTGGCACCCTCACCGCCAAACCAAATTGTTCATTGGAAGGACAAGAGTTAGCTCCCTCATATTGCATATTTCATCTGCAGCCACTAGCTAATAACATAACCAAGGCTTGGTGAAGAAAGATGACTTCTTAACATCCTCTAGTGAAAGACAAAGGAATCCAACAGCTTACAGCCAACATAGCCACGAGAAAGTATAGGATCTCAGCAAATACATATAATATATGATAATCCAAGGCAAATTTACGCTGAATAAACATATAATTCTACAAGACTTAAATGGGTCATACAAGTGTGTCATTCTTACTTAATAACAGCGAAAGCCTCTGCAGGCTTACATAATGTTCCATACTAAAATTTAGTTCCAAACCAACAAAAAGAGAGGTTGCATTATCACATGATAAACTATATGGAATTCACTATTCACGCCGGCGCTTCTTTGCTAGATTCTGAAAAATCTGGTGGACATCAGAAGAGGTTATTGTTTTTGACTTGTCAAATGACTCCTGCATATAACATAGAGACGTCCGAATGTCAAAATAGAAACATCAAAATTGCAACAGCGAAAAGAGGATGATTCATCACTGCATTTTTGTGAAGATTGACGGGGAGAATAACTTTTTTACAGATAATATAGAGGAGGAATGTTATTAATGACAAGGACATACCAGAAAGGCACGGAACTCATCCTTAAAGTCTGCAATGCCATTCAATATCTCCATTTTCTCGACATGACCCAATTCATTTAAAAAGCTTAGATCAGCACCCTCCTGCTTCTGCAACTTTTGTTCCCTCTTCTCCTTTGCCATTTTCTCATACTCAGCAATGGAGTCCTCCTTGTCAAGCAGGTAACTTATGTTCTTCTGGCTGTACATGTCTAAGCATTTATCACATCTGCAAAGAGTATCCCTCCAGTTTTTGGCAAGAAACATAGGTTTACTTTCTAGTCCCAGCAACGCAGACAGTGGATCTACTCCAAGAACACAAGTAGAGCTAGCATTTTTTGTGCTTTGATCTGAATCAATATTCTTACCAGAACTCTCTCCCATAATAGATGCCTTGGCTACAGATACACAACCCTCACTGGCATTAGCTATAGTATTATCCTCTTTGGAAACATGAGAAGTGGCATCATTTTCAAGCTTTCCAGAGACAGAAGCTGAAAGAGTATCTTCGATGACATTTTTATCCTTGCCAGTATCAACAGTAGCCTCACCACTCTGCCTCCCAGTCGCCCAGATTGTTTGAGGATATAATGTCAGAAAAGAACAAATTGCTGAACACGCCTTGCATATGAAATCCTCATACAGAGGCTCTCCCTCTTCGTCTCTTGGAATCTGTAATCAAAGACATGTATGTATAGCTGAGTATCAAAATACTGTATCAGAATTTCAAAAACAAAAAAAAATTTTTGTTATGAAGAAAACACCTAAATATTACCCTATCCTATCGTTTAATAGTTTATAGTGCCAGTCCTGCAATTATGTGAATGTAAACTTCTTAATTTTGGTAGAGAACTTCGACTGAAAAAATGACATGGACTTTGAATTTCACCCAGTATGAGACAGTGGTCCCAAGCCAAGGGCAAAGGTTTCAATATGTATAAAGCGGCCATGTCATCGTTATCCTATCATACAGCAAACATTGACCACTGATGTAGGTCATGAGAGCAAAAAAGCTCCACAAGGTTGCATCATTCACACTTTTTCCCTGCTGGTCAATGTTTTAAGGCTATTGATGGTTAAATGTTAAAGAAACAAGTAAACAGAGAATAAATCATAACACAATTGCAACAGTAGTCAAAGGCCCGTGCAAACAACCTCGTTGGAAGACTCAAGACTAAGATGCTCTTCATGAAACCAGTCCTCGCACATGATGCATTGTATCATCTCTTCCTGTTCTTCAACATCCGGATCAGGATAGGGCCGACCACAAGTGCAATATGAACCTTTAAAGTTATGGTTGTATGAATTCTTTTCATTTTCTACATCTTTCAGAGGCAAAAGCTTGCAGAACTTCTCCCCAAATTTTGAGTTTCCACAATCACAACGAAAATTCCGCTTGGTCCACAGTTCCACAATCTTTGGCATGTAGAAACCATGAATATCACCATTAAATATGAGTAAATAGAAATAAAACCTAATAAAACAAATAATCCATAATAAGCCCATAGGTATATATTGTTACAATTAACTCAATGGGAACACTGTGACAACACTAAAACCTCACTGTAATTGATGCATTAGTAATGTGGCATAGAATGTCATTTGGTTCTGAAAACAAACAGTACATGGAATCTGGAGAATGTCCAAGCAACTAACAAGCAAAAGATCTTGACCACTGCAATTCAATATCTTCTCAAGTCAAATCTTTGCAGAGATTTAGGTAACAAGAATACCCAAAAGTTGGGAGAGAGAGCTCAACTTTTGTCATGATGTTGATTAGCAAAACTTGTTTCAAAGAGATTAATGTTTCAAGTGCAAATGAAAGCCGGTGAAAATCCCAAAATGTGTGAAATTCCTTTTCCTGATCTACACGTAAATAAATGTCTTGTTTGACAGTGAAAATATCATCCCCATTCAGCCTCGTATTAAGAGAGTTGGATTACACCATAACAATAAGAGTACCTCATGGCCATCATGGCAAGACAAGCTGCATGCAGTGCAAACGCCAGCATTACCATCTGGAGTACAAGTCAGACACGAAAAAATAGCTTGTCTCTTCATATAGCCGGTAGCATATGTACATTCTTTCCCCTCATCTCCGCCCAAAACCAGGTCCGCTTCCTTTGAAGCATATTATCACACAACAATAAGCAAAAAGTACAAAAACAGATTCCATTTAGCTGATCAGAAATCAATCAATTCTATCATACACATACATAAATATTAAATCCACCCACAAAATTAAACCCCAAATCAATTACCATATGATCCGTAACGTTATAATATCCCTCTATCTATTTGATACAAACTCGTAGAAAGAACACAAGTTTAAACATATTAGTAAAGAACTATCAAACATTAAGAAATAGTTTAGCAAGGTAATAGTACACTAACTAAAAGAAAGGAATTCAAAAATCATCAGCTGCTGAATAAATAAATTCGGTAAATTTGTAGGTCACACTTTTAACACCCACAAACCGAAGATTACTCAATTGATGCTTCGTGTATATGAAAAAACAAATTAAAGCTGACCACGATTTTACCACCCATGACATTTACAATCACGTATTATATTACCCCAAAAATAATTCAGCATTTTCACCTCAGAAAAAGAAAATGAGAGGGGAGGATGATTACCAATTCCTCTGCTTCGACCTTGTTAATATATTCATCGATAGTCATAGTTTGGTCATTCTCATCTTCGAAAGCACCGTCCATTTTTCAACAGAAAAGCCAGAAAGATCCCAACTTTAAAATCTACACCTGAAACTCAACGAAATACAATATCAGCGAAGACTTAGCTTGAAAATGAAGACTTTCAGTAGGGAATATTAATAGGTGATTCCATGAAACAGAAAACCCTAAATAAAGAAAAAAAAAAGGACATGAAAGAGATGGTTAATATAAAGGTACCTGAGCAATTAATCGATCAAAACGTTTGAAGACACTCAAAAGGACTGCTAGGTCCGACTTGAATCGATGAAGTTGATGAGTTTGCTAGGAGAGGAAAAGAAAAAAGGCGAGAAAACGGGAAAAAATAGGGAACAAAAAAGAGTGAATTAGGGTTTTATAGGAGAGAATGAAAGGACTAAAAATATTTTCCCGCCAGATATGGTTTTATTGGGTTATGTTACGCTGCTCTGTTCCCTCCAAATTTCACAATTTCTTTTGGCATGGCATGCCTTGCCTTGCCTTGTGCTTCTTCCATCCCCTAACTCCATAACACTCCTTGCATTTAATTCAATTATAAAAATTAATCATTTTATGATTTTAATACGTGAAAATTAAACCCTCTAAATAGAAAAAAGGAAGTTGTTAGTGAAAATTATAAATATAATATATTATTTATTTTTCTAACGGTCTGTGTATACAATAATAAATAACCTCTTAAGTTTATTAAGAATCATCTATATTATTATATTATAATATCATTAATAAATACAGTTTGATTTGATATATATTTTTATTTTATTTTATTTTATTTATAATACTTTTAGTTATTCTATTAACAAGTTTTAATATATTTCTCTTTTATTGAATAACAATGAAAGAAACAATAAAAATCAACATTTTTTTCTTCTACCGTATGATATAATAAGACCCTAAATTTATGAAGTTAACTAAATATAATAAATTTTGAATTTTATTTCAATTTAATTTTAATTTTAATGATAATAACTCTATCTCATTCTAAAACAATATAATGTTTTTTTTTTTTTTGTGGTTTAACCAAATGGGAATTAATTAATATCTGGCGTGGCTCAAATTGCTCATCGAGGTTGCATCTTATTTTAGCCTTTTATTAGACTCGTCTGAAACTGTAATGTCTCATTCAATCCATTAATGTAAAATAAATATACTTTGATTTATAGTAATCATTTTAATTATATTATTTAATTCATTTATTTTATATATAATATATATAATTTTTTATATGAATATAATATGAAAAAATATATTTTAATTTTTCATAATTAAATTAGTATTTAAATCTAAAATAATAATTGAATCATGTCAAATTTTAGAATAATAATTTACATGATAAAAGTTGAATTGTATCATAAGATGACTCGTTAATGTATTCATAATTTTTGAATTGGATTGCGTTAAATTATATTATATTAGGTTTAATTAATTAATTTTTAGAAAATATATTATATTAGTTTTATTTTTCAGGAGTTAACCATATTATTTTTATATTATATAGTAGGGGTGTAAACGAGTTGAGAAGAGTCAAGTTTTACCTAACTCAAATTTGACTTGTTTATAATCAAATTAAGCTCAAGTTGAGCTTTCTAAAATTTTTAATGTATCACGAGTTTAAATGAGTTTAATCGAACCTTAAACGAGCATAATAAATATAAATATAAAATTATTTTTTTATTTTTTAATTTAAAAAATAAAAAAATTATTAATAAAAGTATTATATTTCATAGATATTTATAATTTTATATTAATAATTAAATTAAAAAATATTTTTATATATTTATATGATTATAAATTTATAAATTATATATCTAAGATTTAATTTTTCTATATAAATTAACAAATTAGCTCACGAGCTTAAATGAGTCGAGTATTGTCTAGTTTGAGCTTGACTTATTTATTAAAACGAGCTTGAACTGGCTTTTATCAAATCGAGGGCTCGGTTGGTTTACATCCCTGTTATATAGGTCATTTTTAAATGTATTAAATTAATGATATGATAGATAAATTAATTATATTAAATTAAAATTAAAATATTAAAATATTTAATAGAATTAATATTCCAATAGTGCAGATTAACATCCTAATATATATAATAAAAAAACTGGTAACTTTTATTTTAATGCAGATCACTTTCAAGTAGACCGGTTCCACGATTCCAGAAAGTCTCAAAGACAAGGTCATTAATCCAGACTTGAAGCCTCCATTATTTTGATAAAAGGAGGGTCTTGACTTACTAATCTAACAAGAATTGAAAAAACCCTCAAATATTTAACAATAACAACCCAGATGTTTCTTTTTCCCCCAGAGAATATTTCAAAATAACCACCTAAAAATAAGTCCAATAATCTACACCTTACCATTTTTCTTTTCTATTAAAATCCTTCAATTTTTATTAGATATTTTTTTATAATCCAAATATGTTTATTTTAGCTTCATTTTTTTTTTATTATCATCTTATGCCATAGTCCTTCTCGGGATCAGACTGAGATTAAAGTTACCAGCTAGCTACCTTCTTCTTCAATATCTGTAGTTCAGTCTCGCCAGCTAGGGAAGTTCAAGGCATGGCTAAGCTCTCGAGTATCTTCTTCTTCTTCATCATCTTCTCTATCAAGCTAGCCAGTAGTAGCCTTCAATCCTGTCGTGAATACTGCAGTCGAACCGGAAATTTAGAAATCCGGTTCCCTTTTGGCCTGAACGTAGGTAGATGCAGCTATCCAGGTTTTAATGTTTCATGTTCCACAGAAAACCAGACCATCCTCACCCTCCCTCGTTCCGGCGACTTCATAGTCCAAGACATCGGTTATTCAGATCAAGCAATACGAATCAGAGATCCTGGAAACTGCCTTGCAGATCGTTTCCTCAAGAATTTCAGCCTCTCAGGATCACCCTTTGATAACCAATTTAATCGCAGCTTCACTTTCGTCAACTGCTCCTCAAATTTCTCTGGCTCCTTCCCCCCTTCTTCATGGAGAGTCAATTGCCTTAGCAGGGGAAACTTCTTTGTTATGGCCTTGCTTGATGATCACAATCAGCCCGGACCCGACCCATCTTCAATACTTTCTTCCTGTACAGTGAGGGCAAATAGGATTCCTGTTCCGGTTCCTTGGTATCGCAGGGATGAAGGGCTTACAACGTTAACCTGGAGCAAACCGAAATGCAGAAGCTGTGAACAGAGAGGTGGAACTTGCGGATTCAAAGATGACGTGAGCAATGATGTTAGTTGCTATGATTTACCCAGCAAAGAACATGGTAAGTTTCCAATCAGCTTGGATCAAATAATCTGTGATTTAATTAAATTAGATAGATAATTGTCATCAATCATGCTTAAAATCAATTACACCACTTTCCTTTTAGTAACTTCAGAGAGAGCACTTGGTAATTAGATTAAACTTCCAATCTTATTACAGGAGTTGAGATCAGATCTTAGGTTAAGATTTGTCTTAAAATTAATACAAAAGTGAAAACAGCACTTGACCAAAGTTTCAGGGTCAAAGGTGTTACTGCAAGTCAGAAGCATGGACAGCATCGGGGAAATTAATTACACCTGATGCATTTACCAATTCAATATAAATGAATTAATTATTGGAATTTTCCCATCGGTAAAATGAAATCATTTAATTTATTAAAAAGTCATATCTTTTTTTCAAAAAAAACAAACCAGATACTGATTTCAACCATTAATAAGAAAAGTAATTATTGAAGGAAAGAAATGTGGAGGAGTGATCACGTAGTAGTCGGTATCTTGATGCGGCTTCATGCAGGAAAGTGGGTCCTGTGCCACGTGGCTTCGTATACCTGTCTCGCTTCTCTGTTTAATGACAATTAGACTCTGTGGCGTTGGATCTTCTAACACCTAGGAGATGGAGATGGCTGTCAAATTCTGGCATGTTTTTGTGGAAATTCTGCGCCATTTCGTTGGCATCAGCCTCAAAAGTCAAAATATGAATTCCATTCTGATTTTCTTTTATTCTTCAACCGCATGTGTTTTTGGTTGGCCTGTCGTTACCAACTTCAGAAACTTCTAAACTGTAATGTTGTGGTTATGAACGCCCATCAAACGGATGATTTGTTTTAGAGGGTAATATTTGTTTTTGAACTGTTACTGAATTTTATTATTAATGGATTTTCAGGATCACCGGTACCAAGGAGTGTAAAGTATGGCTTAATAATCGGTGTGGGAATACCAGGATTACTCTGCATCATCGGGCTTGGTTGTTACTTATGTGGCAGGGTCAGAGCATACAGGCATCGCCACCATTCTGACACACAACTCACCACCGCATTCCAACACCCACCATCAATGGCGATGGCAGGTCTTGATGGATCGACATTAGAATCATACCCAAAAACGTTACTTGGTCAAAGTCGACGATTGCCTAAGCCTAACGACAATACTTGCCCTATATGTTTATGCGAATATCAACCCAAGGAGACACTGAGAACTATACCCGAATGCAATCATTATTTCCATGCTGATTGCATCGATGAGTGGCTTAAAATGAATGCATCATGTCCTCTATGTCGCAATTCGCCGGATGTTTCTTCCTCATTAGCATCTGCCTCCTCTATTGTCACTACTCCATCACTGTCGTTGTCAGCTTCCTCATCTTCATTGAATTCAGGACCATGAGAACATGTCTCATAACTGAATTCATTAAGCTATAGGTAAGTTGTTAATGTATATAAGAATCTAAAGATGGATGATGATTTGCGTTGTTTAATACAAGCTTTTTAGTAATATTTTTCATAATGTAAATGACTATTATGCTTTTATTTATGATTGAGTTTAGAATTTGAAGTTTGACGTTTACGTTGTTGGTTGTGCATGGAAAGGATTCATGCATCTATCAAATCTACAAATATAAATAAGCTTTCATTTTTATTTTTTTAAAAAAACTAAATTTATTTTACATTTTTTTTGACTTGTTATAATTATCGTTAACCATTTTACATCTTACAATTTCATTTAAATGAATTGCGAAAAATGTTCGGGTGAACTAAGTCTATCATGTAGGATTATAAATCCATTAATAATAGAGTGACATATGAATCATTTATTAGTTGTTATTATACATTAACAAATAATAATAATTATACACAATTAATATACAATTAATGAATACTTCATATTTAATAAATATTGAATTCAATTAAAAATTTCTCATGAGTTGCATGGTTTATAGTTACGAGATGAAAAAAAAAGAAAATAATATTTTATTATTAATAATTCATACTAATTAATCACACTTTGCTCTCTATCACAATTAAATAACTATAATTTCAAAAATAATTTAATAAATAAACTCCAATCATCCAAAGCAATATAAATTTTATAAAATATTATATTTTTGAGGAAAAAATTTATAAAATTTTAAAATAAAACTAATTAATT